>PVKU01013327.1:0-29604 GCA_004027475.1 Anoura caudifer | reverse complement strand
GACAAGGGTCTTCAATGCCAGCCTTTGTAGAGAAATGAGTTTATCCTGAAACTTTCCCTTTAATAGATCAAAGGCAAACCCTGGTGGACTTGATCATAAATGTCTACACAGGGAGAACTCCTATCACGAGGAAGTGGTAAAAATAGCCATCCCTTCTTCTGGGAGGATTGTGGGAAGAAGAGAAAGACAAGGGTAGGAGGGCAGTTGGTGAGAGATGTGTATCCTGGCTGCTGTTGATTTCTAGGCAGGCAGAGTGAAGAAAACATCAAAAGCAGAAGAGAGGCTTCAGACTCCGTTTTTGTTTGGGGTTCTTGGATGAGAAGCTTCCCAAGATACCTGCCCTGGAGCTAATTTTCTGCCTACTTAGGTAGAGAGAAGGCTAGCATTTAGCTACCCGGAGTCTTTCCTGGCATGCATTGGCACAAAAGGTGTCCAGAATTTCCTGGATAAGAAGAGCTGACCCTGTGGATGAGGACTGGGTGGTCACTCGGGATGGAGCCAAATAGGAGTTGTAGCCAGGCCTCAACAGGCCTCAGGGCACCAGCAGGCTCAAGTGGAGAGGAGTCTATTGAAAGACCCTTGGACTCCAAAGAAGCTAAGAAAGACCTCAAATTTTCTAATTATCTATGTAAACAACACAAGTCAGTAAGATGCATGTCCAGGGCCAGGCCAACAAGGAACATGGCTACAGACATCAGAGGAGCTATAGGGCAGTACCAGGATCTGGGATCAGGACCTTAGGTCCCCTTTTCACTTCTCAATTAGACCATAGCAGCCCCATCTCCCATACACCCATCTCGGGGAATCAGCAAGAGGAGGAGTATATGTTTCTCTCTCTCTTCCTTCCCCTCTCTCTAAAATTAATAAATAGTTTAAAATAATGGACAGGGCAACTGTAAGAAAAAGGTTCTAAAATATGAAGATTTAAACAGTAGAAGCTGCTGTCTGTCTCAGATGAAAGTCCAGGTGGGCAGGACAGGTGTATGGCAGCTTGTCGGCATCTGGACTGAAGTTCCTGCTACCTTTTTCCTCTGCTGCTCTTAACATTTGATTCCTACCTCATGGTTTAAGATTTCTATTCTAGCTCCAATCATCTAGCGTACATTCCAGCTAGTGGGAAGAGGGGAAACAAAGGCACAGCCCTCCCCATTCCCCAAATGGGCATGACCTGGGAGTCATGCCCATCACGTGTGCTCACATTCTATTGTCCAAAACCAGGTGACATTGCTACACCCAGCTGCAAGGAAGGCTGTGAAAATCTTCTGCTGGGGAAACAGCTAAATATCCATATATCTCACCCACAGAACACACTTCCTCTCCTCTAGCTCAAAGTTCAGTCTGTTTGGGGGCTGCAGGGTCCTCTCCCACAGATTCAGATGCAACTCTTTATGTTTGGTGACCTATAAAGAAAAAGAAAAGTTACCTCCCCTACTTCCAATCACACATACACCCAATATGCACCTGTGGAGAAGGAACAGGATGACTAATGAAAACTTCCATTCAGAAAAGGGAAGGACGGAAAACATACAATAGTCACTGTCCACAGCAATTCTATAATCCTACCACAGGTAGGTTATGAACACTCCCAGCCCTGGCAGTGGAGTTAGTGCCTTGGTTTGTCCACCTAGTAGCCACTTGTCTGTTGACCCCAGAGAGGGCAGGTTAGTTTTGGGGGAGATTATTCCTTGTCTGTTTTCCTCCATGACACATCACTGGTGGGCATTGGAGAGTGTGCCTTTTTGCTGGGGCTTGTAGATTTCACAACCTATTTTATCTGGTACCTTTTGGGGGGCCTAGGAGTTACTTTTGAAGTTAAAACAATCAAAGGCTTTCTCAAGCTATGCTTACGGATTTGTTGGCAATAAAATTCCCTCCAACAGACTCATAGATGGAGAACAGGATGACAGCTAGGGAGTAGGGGGGTCGAGCAAAAAGGAAAAAGGAATCATGGACATGGACTGCAGTGTGGTGATTCCTTGGGGGTGGGGGTTATATAATTGGTAATGGAAAAATACAAGAAAGATTAAATTTTAAAAATTCCCCCCAAGAGTTAGTAGCCTTCTAGTCCATTTGTTTCCTGTCTGTGCCATGTGCAAATAACCATCATCAAAGTCCCTCTTTAGGCATGGCTTTTACATAGGAAAACTCTGTTGAATGATTTACTTGCTTCTGACTCCGCCCCTTTGGTTCTGGAAGACAAATTACTAGTTACACGACTAGCGGGTGTTCCTGACTCTCAGGTTTGGTCTGTTTGGTTTTGTCTTTAGTTATGAGGAATGGTTCTGACTCTAGGGCATGGTCCTTACTCCTCTATGGATTGGTTGGAGCTCCTGCATCCTCAACACTCTGCAACCCCTGAGATTCCCACTCAGCAGTGAGCCCCATGGCAGCCACTTTCTTCTAGGCCTCATGGTGTCCTGCCTGCACATGCTCAGCCAAGTCCTCAGCCTGGAGAACCCGAATGTAGACTTTCTAGCACTCTTGTCACCCATGTGGCTCCCTCATCTTTGTTACCTTGCCCTGAAATCTCTAGCCAATTCAGCATTCCTGGATTTCTGCCTCTTCAGTTCAGGAAGAATGCTTTGCTGTGTGTCAATGCCATCGGCTTGCACTTTGGCTCCAGAAAGTGTCCCCAGGAGGGAAGCCAGGTCCAGGGTGGTATTCACCTCACATGTTTCCTTTCTCTCAAGCATCACAGTCTGGTACTGCCTACTGTCCAATGCCTGAAGAGAGTTGCCTCATGTCTTTTTTCTAGTTTTATAGTTGTTTGTGGTGGTGATGTTGGGAATCTTGTATCAGCTACTCTAGCGGGGATATAATCAAAATCCCTTCTTTCTTTTTTAAATTATATTTTATTGATTATGCTATTACAGTTGTCCCATTTCTCCCCCATCATTCCCCTCCACCCTGCACACCTCCTCCCACCCACATTCCCCCCTTTAGTTCATGTCCATGTGTCATAAGTTCTTTAGCTTCTACTTTTCTCACACTATTCTTGCCCTCCCCCTGTCTATTTTCTACCCACTGTCTATGCTACTTATTCTCTGTACTTTTTCCCCCTCTCTCCTCCTCCCACTCCCCTGTTGCTAACCTTCCATGTGATCTCCATTTTTGTTTCTGCTCCTGTTCTAGCTGTTTGCTTAGTTTGCTTTTGTTTTGGTGTGGTTGTGATATCTGTGAGTTTGCTGTCTTTTTACTGTCCTATTTTTATCTTCTTTTTCTTAGATAAGTCCCTTTAACATTTCATGTAATAAGGGCTTGGTGATGATGAACTCCTTGAACTTGACCTTATCTGAGAAGCACTTTATCTGCCCTTCCATTCTAAATGAAAGCTTTTCTGGATAGAGCAATCTGGGATGTAGGTCCTTGCCTTTCATGACTTGGAATACTTCTTTCCAGCCCCTTCTTGCCTGGAAGGTCTCTTTGGAGAAATCAACTGACAGTCTGATGGGAATTCCTTTGTAGCTGACTGTGCCCTTATCCCTTGCTGCTTCTAGAATTCTCTCCTTCATTTGAATCTTGGGTAATGTAATTATGATGTGCCTTGGTGTGTTCCTCCTTGGGTCCACCTTCTTTGGGACTCTCTGATACTTCCTGGACTTCCTGGAAGTCTATTTCCTTTGCCAGATTGGGGAAGTTCTCCTTTATTATTTGTCCAAATAAGTTTTCCACTTGTTGCTCTTCCTCTTCCCCTTCTGGTACCCCTATAATTCGGATGTTGGGATGTTTAAAGATGTCCTGGAGGTTCCTAAGCCTTTCCTCATTTTTTTGAATTCTTGTTTCTTCCTTCTTTTGTGTTTGGTTGTTTCTTTCTTCCTTCTGGTCCTCTCCATTGATTTGAGTCCCAGTTTTCCTCCCATCTCTATTGGTTCCCTGTGCATTTTTCTTCATTTCACTTATTGTAGCCTTCATTTGTTCATCTAATTTGTAACCAAAATCAACCAATTCTGTGAGCTTCCTAATCACCAGTGCTTTGAGTTGTGCATCTGATAGGTTGGCTACCTCTTGGTCACTTAGATGAATTAGCTCTGGGGCTTTGATCTGTTCTCCTATTTGAGCCATTTTTTGTTTTTGTTTTTGTTTTTGTTGGTCTGGTTGCAGCTGTTATGTAGTGAAGGGTGGAGCCTTAGGCGTTCACCAGGGTGGGGCAGCCCTGTTGCTGGATTGTGTTGCTGGATGTGGTGGCAGGTCTGAGAGGGAACAATGTCATTTGCTCTTCTCTCTCTTGGGTTCCAGTCCCTTCCACCACTTTCCCCAAGCAAATTGGGCCCTTCTGGTGCTGATTTCCATATGGGCTGGCTCGTGCCCATTCTAGGACCCTGTGGGTCTCTCCAAAGAACTCTCCCATGAGTCCGGGATTCTCTCCCAGCACCTCAACCCCCAAAAGTGTTCTCAATCGGTGCTTTTTAGGCTTTATTCCTGGTGTTGGGGCCCTGCGCTGAGCAGTCTGTCTTGCTGCCAGTTTTTGCCTGGTTTATCTGCCTGTGAATGTGTGACTGCGGTCAGCCACCTTGTGCGCCTTGCTTGGTCTGCTCATTGCCTCCCTGAGCTTAGTAACTGCTGCCTGTGTGCCTGGGACCACTACTGCTTCTTCCCGCCGTGACCCCTCTCCACTGGCCGCTGACTCCGCCCCTCTTACTGGTCTGGGTGGATCATTGTCGGACTTTCATACATTTCAATCCTCTATCTCTTCTGGCTGGGTTTTTTTTTTTTGTTCTATATTTTTGTTGTCCTTAATCTTGGTTGTGATAGGAGGCACAGTGTGTCCACCTATGCCTCCATCTTGGCCAGAAGTCCCCCTCAAAATCCCTTCTTTCTTCAGTTAGAGAATTTTATTTGGATGCACAGCTGTCTAGGGAACTGGCCAATGGAATGTGAGCAGAAGCAAAGGAGTGCAATTCTACTTCTTTTTATCTTCTTTTCCTACTGGCTATGGCGGTGCTTACTGGTTTTCCACAAAAATCTACTCTCCATAACCAGCATAGTTAAAGCAAGGATCTATTCATAAAGAAAGAGGGAGACTGGAGAAGAAAAACAGTATGTGAAGAAATAATGGCCATTTGTTTTCAAAGTTTAGTTGAAACATCAACCTAGAAATCTATGAAGTTCAGTGAACCCCAAGCAGGAAGACAGAAAAGAAAATAATATCCAGGCTCATCATAGTGTAACTGCTGATATAAGGAGAGAAAGTCCAATAAAAGACACCATATATACAGGAGAGCAATAAAATGAATGATCGCTGACTCCTCGTGAAAACCAAAAGAGGACAGAAGATAATGGAACAACATCTTTAAATGGCTGGAAATAAAAGCCGATGATCCACAATTTTATATTCTGTGAATATGGCCTAAAAAATGAGGGTAAATTAAAGTCATTTAAAAGTAAGTGATAGCTGAGAGAATTGCCTACAAACTTCAGTATAAAAAAGTTAAACTAGAGAGGAACCCATGTAGAGAACAGTGCACCCAACAACTGAGCACTCCTTTCAAGTGCACACAGAATGTTCAGAGGCATCTACCATATGCTAGTGCACAATGTAAGTCTCTCAATACATTTCAGAAGACTGCAATCTTAGAGTATGTTCTCTGGTTACAACAAAATTAAATTGGTGACCAATAACTATAAGATAGGGAGAAAAATCCTCAAATATTTGGGGATTAAATAAGGTAATTATAAATCAATTATGGGTCCAAAAAGAAGAAATCACAAGAGAAATTTAAAAATATTTAAAGTTAGCCCTAATCAGTGTGGCTCAGTTGGTTGGGCATTGTCCTACAAATTGAAAGGTCATCAGCTTGATTCCTGATCAGGGCACATGCCTGGGTTGCAAGTTCCTCCAGTCACGTGTGTGCAACAGGCAACTGATGGTTGTTTCTCTTCCTCCTTTCTCCCTCCCTTCCCCTCTCTCCAAAAATGAATAGAAGATTTAAAAAATATTTTAATGTTAAATGATAATGAAAATATGAAACATCAAAATTTGTAAGATGTACCTAAGCAATGCTTAGAGGGAAGTTTATAGGTTTAAATGCTTACATTAGAAAAGCAACTAGGGTTTAATATCAATGATTTAAGTTTGCAGCTTCAGAAACAAGAAAGATGTGAGTAAATTGTACTCAGAGTAAGTAGAAGAAGGAAATAATAAATATAAGGGTAAAGATCCATAAAAGAAAATATAGTCCCACCGTAAAGAAAAGGAGCAGAGGTGGGTGAGGCAGCAAGTAGCGGCAGCAGCTGCATTGGTGGAGGGGGCGGTGGGGCAGGCAGGTTCAGGCTTTGAGGGCAGCCTTCACCAGGATCCTGATGAATAATTGCATCATTCAGGAGACACTTGCACTCAAGTTGGAGAACGCAGCTGCCAGAAACAAACCAGGAGAGTAGAAGTAGTGTTTGTAGATTTTAATGTGGTCCTATATCATATTTCAAATCCCAATGGAGACAAAGCAAGTGATAGTCAGTATTTCTTTGAAATTTTACAAGGAACTTCAGGCACATGTTGCTGCTGAGTTGCTAAAGGAGTTTCTTGGTAGATCCAGAATCAGTATACAATGTCTCTTTGCTCTATACAACCTTGAATATCTCTCCACATCCAAGGATTCCATTGTACATCAGGCTGGCATGTTGAAACAAAATTGTTTTGCCTCTGTCTTTGAGAAATACTTCCAGTTCCAAGAAGAAGGCAAGGAAGGAGAGTGCAGGGCAGTTGTCCATTATAGGGATGATGAGACCCTGTGTGTTGAGTCAGAAAAGGACAGGAACAGTAATCTTCAGCACAGTGTTTAAGGATGATGGCAATGCAGTCATTGGGAAGGTATTCAGGCAGGAGTTCAAAGAAGGATGCAGAGGCAGCCCCACAACCCCACAGGTCCTCTTGGGCCACAGGGAACATCCCCTGGAGCTGAAGGACACTGATGCTGCTGTGGGTGACAACACTGGCTATATTACTTAGCACTGTTCCCTCACCTCACCAACTCCAGTGCTCCCAATAACACCATCCACCTGCTCCACGTGTTCCAGGACTACCTGCATTTAAAAAATTACCACATCAAGTGCTCTAAAGCCTATATTCACACACATATGTGGGCAAAAACATCCCACTTCCTCAAGGTGCTGAACGGTGCACACCCAGATGCCAAGAAAAAAGAAATGAAAACAATCAAGGGGAAGACGTTTTCACCCTGCTGACTCTTGGGAACAGGAAGAGGAAGTAGCTGTCAACTGAAGGCTAGAACACTTGCTACTGGATAATCATAGCTTTTAATATGCTATGTGAACCCTTCAGGTTCTTAAAGGAGTTTCCATTTTGGTCCATTTTGCACATGTTTGGAAAATAATCTTCAGAAATGAGCTGTGCTTATAAGGATTTCATCTAATGAACAAAATGAACTAACAAGCAAAATATAGACAGACACATAGAGAGCAGGCTGAAAGCTTGGCAGGGGGCAGGGGAGGTGGTTAGGGGGTGGAGGGATCGAGGAAAAAAGGAAAAAGAAACTCATGGGCATGAAAAACAGTGTGGTTATTGCAGGGGGTGGTGTGGGAAGGGAGTATAAGGGAGATAAATGGTATTGGAAAAAATACAAATAAATAAATAAATAAATAAATAAATAAATAAATAGAAAAATCCACTTGATCAACTTATTTCTGTTTCTTTATCTTCCCTCCCTCACTTCCCTCTTCCCTTCCACCCTCCTTCCAAGTGGCTTTTCTCTGTAATACATTACTTATAATGAGTTGTAAGATAATCAGTCTTAACTTGTTTTCTCCTAAATATTTGAATTCAAAACTGCTGTATCTAAAATATGATTGGAGTCACCAATAAAGAAAATCTTTTTATCGAAGGAAGGAAGGAAGGAAGAAGAAACAAAACAACTGAAACTTGGTTCTGTGAAAATATTAATGAAATTGATAAAGCTTTTATGAGATTGGTCAAGAAAGAGAGAGAAAGAGAGAGAGAGAACACAAATTACCAGTCTCTGAAACAAAAGATGGAAGTTAATAGGGATTCTCAGACCTTGAACAAAATTTAAAAGGGCTATTATAAATACTTTTATGCTAATAAATTTATTTTTATTTTATCTTTGTTTTTATTATATTTTATTGATTATGCTATTACCATTATCCTGATTTTTCCTCCTTTGCCCCCCTTCACCCAGCACACCCCACTCCCTCAGGCAATGCCCCCACCATTGTTCAAGTCCATGGGTCATGTGTATAAGTTCTTTGACTACTCTATTTCCTGTACTGTACTTACGTCCCCATGGCTATTCTGTAACTACCTACTTGTACTTCTTAATCCCCTCACCTCTTAACCTATTCTTCCACACACCTCTCCCACTTGGCAACCATCAAAATGCTCTCCATATCTTTGATTCTGTTTCTGTTCTTCTTGTTTGCTTAGTTTGTTTTTTTAGATTTAGTTGTTGATAGATATATATTTATTACCATGTTATTGTTCATAATTTTGATATTTTTCTTTAAAAAGCCCCTTTAACATTTCATTTAATAATGGTTTGGTTTTGATGAACTCCTTTAGTTTGTTTTGTTTTGTTTTGTCTGGGAAGCTCTTTATCTGCCCTTCAATCTAAATGATAGCTTTGCTGTGTAGAGCAATCTTGGCTGTAAGTCCCTACTTTTCATGACCTTGAATATTTCTTGCCAAACCCTTCTAGCCTGCAGTTTCTTTTGAGAAATCAGCTGACAGTCTTATGAGAATTCCCCTGTAGGTAACTAATTTCTTTTCTCTTTCTGCTTTCAAGATACTCTCTTTATCTTTAAACTTTGGCATTTTAATTATGATGTGTCTTGGAGTGGGCCTCTTTGTATCCATCTTATTTGGGACTCTCTATGCTTCCTGGACTTGCCTATTTCCTTCACCAAATTAGGGAAGTTTTTCTTTCACTATTTTTTCAGATAGATTTCCAATTTCTTGCTCTTTTTCTTCTCTTTCTGGTACCCCTATGATGCAAATGTTGGACCTCTTGAAGTTATAACAAGGCTGCTTATACTATCCTCAGATTTTTGGATTCTTTTTTCTTCTTGTTGTTCTGATTGGTTGTTCTTTGCTTCCTTATGTTCCAAATCATTGATTTGATTATTGGTTTCATCCAGTCTACTGTTGTCTCCTGTACATTGTTCTTTATTTCAATTAGTGAATCTTTCATTTCTGACTGGGTCATTTTTTGTTCCTGAGGTCCTAACTAAGTTCCTTGAGTATTCTTATAGCTGGTGTTTTGAACTCTGCATTTGATAGATTGCCTATCTCCATTTCGTTTAGCTCTTCTCTGGAATTCTGATCTGTTCCTTCATCTGGGCCATGTTTCTTTGTTTCTTCATTCTGACAGCCTCCCTTTGTTTGTTACTATGTGTTAGGTGGAGCTGTTTTGACTCCATGTCTTGTTAGTGTGTGCTAATGTAATAGGTGTTCTGTAGGGTCCAGTGGCACAGCCTCCCTTATCACCCAATCTGGGCAGTGGAGCTGTGCCCTTTGTGAGGGATGAGTACACCCTCCTCTTGTAGTTGAGCCTTGACTGCTGTTGGCAAGTCAGTGGGAGGGATTTACCTGTGCCAGTCAGCTGCAAGGACTGGCTGTGACCACTGACCCCACCCTTTGCCGTCCATGGAGTATCAACAGTACAGGGGCTGGGGTGGTGCTTTGACATGGTCTGTAGCTGACCACTGGGTGTGCAGGCTCTGGGATTTCACAGGTGGTTCAGGGCAAGGTCAGCCCCCACATGTGTTTTGCCTGGGGCAACCCTGCCTGAGCTATAAAGCAATCTGAGATGGCTGCTACTTGTGCTAGGCTTGGAGATTCCCAGGTGAAGCCAAGCTGTGAATCTAGGCTGGCTGCTGCTGGTGCCTGGCCTGGGGACTCATGGAGGCCAGCTGTTGCTTGTTTGAGAGAATTTAGGAAATTGTGAGGCATGAGCTAAGACCAGTTATTCATAAGGAAAAGAATCTTGGGTGGGCTATTAACTTGGGTGGGGTGGAGGTTCAGAGGATCTCTAGGTTGGGAAAAAACAGTGTTAGCCAGGTTGAGGGAGTCTCAGTTATGGTACCAGCTTGCCAGCTCTGTTGGGGAGGGTTCAGAAAAGGGACAATGGCCTGTGCTCACCTTGATGCCAGCCACTTCAGTTCTTCCCTGTATGCCACTGGTGACTTTCAAGCTGCTACCCTGGTGCTGCAGCTCAGAGGAAGTGAGTCTGAGTAGGTGAGTCTGTGTGTGGGTTCTTCAAGAGGAACTGCTTGGGGCTCCAGCAGATTCTTCTATTGATTCAATCACTACTGGTTTTTGCACCCAGAAGTTGTGGGTACTTATATTTCTGGTACTGGAACCCTGGGCTGTGAGGCCTTGTATGGGTCTAGGACTCCTTGCTGCCTAGGTATCTGTCCTGAATTTTTATCCACCACATGTGCATGTTGCATGTCTTTACCCCTCCTACCAGTTTGGATGGATGTGGCTTCTTTAATTTTGTAGCTGTCAGACTTTCATTCCATTCAGTCTGATGGTTCTGAGTGATGATTGTTTTATATTTTAGTTGTAATTTTGATGTGGTTGTGGGAGAAGGTGAGCCATTTCTGCCTATCTCACCATCTTGACTGGAAGTCCACACTAATGAATTTAACAATTTAAATGAAATGAGTCTTCCAGTCAAGATGGAGGCATAAGTAAACGCACGTGTCTTCACACAACTACAACAAAAATCACAATAGACTACAAAACAAATATCACCAGATTCTTCAGAAAATGGCTCTGTATGGAAATCCAACAACCAAGGATTTAAAGAAGCCACAATCATCCAGACAGGCCACACTTCTAAGAGAAGGAGTCAAAGCAGCTCTACCTAATACATAGAAACAAACACAGGGAAGCTGCCAAATTGAGATGAAAAAACAATAGCCCAAATGAAAGAACAGAACAACACTCCAGAAAAAAAAAAAACAACTAAACAAAATGGAGCTAAGCAACCTATCAGATGCAGAGTTCCTGATAAATGCTGGTTATCAGGAAGCTTGAAGAAGTCACTGGGTGCAGCCAAAGCATAAAAAATACCAAGACAGAAATGAGGTTACATTTAGTGAAATAAAGAAAAATCCACCAACAGTGGAGTGGATGAAACTGAGAATCAAATCAACAATTTAGAACATAAGGAAGAAAAAAGCATTCAATCAGAACAGCAAGAAGAAAAAAGGAATTCAAAAAATGAGGATAGAATAAGGAGCCTTTGGGACATCTCCAAATGTACCAATATATGAATCATAGGAGTGTCAGAAGAAGAGGGAGAGCAAGAAATTGAAAACTTATTTGAAAAAAATAATGAAAGAAAACTTCTTTGATTTGGTGAAGGAAACAGACATACAAGTCTAGGAAGCACAGAGAGTCCCAAACAAGTTGGACCCAAAGAGGACCACACCTAGACACATCATAAATAATTAACCTAAGGTTAAAAATAAAGAGCAAATCTTAAAAGCATCAATGGAAAAGCAGATAGTTACCAACAAAGGAGTTCCCAAGAGACTATCAGCTGATTTCTCAAAAGAAACGTTGCAGGCAAGAAGGGACTGGCAAGAAGTATTCAAGGTGATGAAAAGCAAGGACCTACAATCTAGATTACTCTATCTAGAAAAGCTGTCATGTAGAATTGAAAGGCAGATAAAGTGCCTCCCAGACAAGTTAAAGCTAAAGGAGTTCATCATCACCAAGCCATTATTACATGAAATGTTAAAGGGACTTATTTAAGAAAAAGAAAATAAAAACTATGAATATTAAAATGGCAACAAATTCACAACTATCAACAACGGAATCTAAAAATCAAACAAAGCAAACAAACAGAACAGGAACAGAATCATGGATGTGGAGATCATTTGGAGGGTTATTAGCTGAGAAGGGGAAGGGTAAAGATGGAGGAAAAGGTGCAGGGACTAAGAAGTACATATTGGTAGGTATAAAATAGGAAGATGTTAAGAAGAGTATAGGAAATGGAGTAGCCATAAAACTTATGTGCATGACCCATGGACATGAACTGTGGGGTGGGGTTTGCTGGAGGGGATAAGGGTACCAGCCAGAGTGGGGCAAGGGGGAAAAATTGAGAAAACTGTGATAGCATAACAATAAAACATGTTTTAAAAATAAATAAATGAAATGAACAGATTCCTTGGAAAGCACAACTCACCTAAACTGACTCAAGAAGAAAGAGAAAATCTAAATATTCCCATACTCATTAAATACATTGAATTTCTAATAATAATTTTTTAGAAATTTCCCACAAAGGAAATTTCAGGCCTAGATGGTCTCATCAGTAAATTTCATCAAACATTTTAGGAAAATGGATGTAGTGGCAAGAACATATTGTAGAAGAGCACATGGATAGGAAATATTTTTGCAGCTATATTTGGAAATTACAAGCTGCCATAGTGACATTGAAATAGGCAAAGATTTCTTACACAGGACACAAAAAGTACAGACTATTAAAAAATTGGATCCAGCGGTTGTCAGCTATCCAGGCTAGTGTGATGCCTTGAATGGTGTTACACTATTGGAAGAGCAAGCACTGCCTTTCATGAGGGATGGCTCCAATCAGTGTTTTGGTGTTGTAGCCAAGTACCTTTGGACAGCGTTTTGCACCTCTGAGAGTGGAATAACTCCTCTTGTGGAGTTAGTCCTAGTCTGGGTGTGAACAATTAAAAAAAAATGGACTTTCCAGAATAAAAAAAATCTACTCATCAATAAACCCTATGAAGAAAATGAAAAGTCAACACCTAGACTGGAGAAAATATGTGCAATACACATATATGACAAAGCAATTGTGTCCAAAATAGATAAAGGACCCTTGTAAATCAATAATAAAAAGACAACCCAATAAAAAATAGGCAAAAAGACTTGAAAAGAAACTGCAGAAAACAAGATTTTCTGGTTAATAAACACAGGAGAAGATGGTCAACATTTTTAGTCATCAGGAAAATGCAAATTAAAACTGCAATAAGATATTGCTTCATACCCATTAGGATGGCTAAAATTAAAAAAATTGCCCTGTCTGGTGTGGCTCAGTTGGTTGGAGCATCATCCCATAGACCAAAAGTTCACAGGTTCAATTCCCAGTGGGGTCACATATGGGAAGGCAACTGATCAAAGTTTCTCTTTCACATCAATGTCTCTCTCTCTCTCTCCTCTGTCCTCCCTCTCTCCCTCCCCTTTCCCTCTCTCCAAAAGCAATGAAAAAAATGTCCTTGGGTGAGGATTAAAAAAATTAAAAACACTAAAAATTCTAAGTGCTGTTTAAGGTGTGCAGTGATTGGACTTTCATATGTTGCTGGGGGCTATGTAAAATGATACCACCATTTGAAAATTGTTTTTCAACAAGAACAACAATTAAAATTTAAAAAAATTGTTTTTCGGTTTCTTATATAAAGATAAACATATACCTATCTTATGACCCAGGGTAGTAGGCAGAACAATATCCCCACTAAAGATGTCCACACCCTAATCCTTGGAACCTGTGACCATATTACATTATGTGGCAAAAGGGACTATGCAGATGTGATTCAATTAAGGATTTTTGAATTGAGATATTTTCCCAGATTATTCAGGTGAGCCCAGTGTAATCACAAAGCTCCTTAAAAGTGGAAGGGGGAGAAGAAGAACCCAAAGGGATACTGTGTGAGAAGGACTGATCCACTGGGGTAGGCTTTGAAGATGGAGGGAGGCTGCCATGAGCTGAGACGTGTGGGCAGCTTCTAGAAACTGAAAAAAGTATAGAAATGAATTGACCCTTGCTATGGACCAAACAATTCCTATAATGAAGCCCTTACCTGCAGTATGATGGTGTCTGGAGATGGGGGTGGTTAGGGAGCTATAGGGTTAGATGAGGCTGTACGAGCTGGGCTCTCATGATGGGATTAGTGGGTTGAAAGAGGAGACACAGGAGAGCTCTCCCCCACCTGTGGTGACACAGAGCAAAAAGGTAGCCATCTGCAAGACAGGAAAAAAACCTCTCGCCAGAACCTTACTGTGCCAACACCTGTATCTCAGACTTCCGGTCTCCCAAACCATGAGAAAATAGATTTCCATTGTTTAAGCCCACAACCTATGGTACTTTGTTACGGCAGCCCACGTTGACAAAGATGCCCCTAGAGCCCCTGGGCAGGAAGGCTGCTCTCGGCACACCTTCACTTGAGCCCCATGAAACCTGCGTCAGACTTCTGACCTACAGATCCATAAAAGCATATTACATTTGCCATGTTTTAAGCCACTAAGCCCTTACTAATGTGTTACAGCAGTAAGAGAAAATGAATACACCCAGCAATTCCTATTCTAGATATTTACCCAAGAGAAATGAAAACAAAAAATCCACAAGAATTGTTGTACGTGAATGTTCATAGCAGTTTTATGCACAATAGTAAAAAACTAGAAATAACTCAAATTTCCATCAATAGGGGAATGAATAAATTGTGATATATTTGTACAATAGAACACCATTAAACAATTATGAAGGAATGAACTACTGATGTATGCACCAACATGCATGAATCTCAAAGACATTATGTTGAGTGAAATAAACCAGACCCAAATGAATACATCATGCATGATTCCATTCACATGGGGTTCAAGAAGGTGCAAACTAATTTCTGATGATAGAAATTAAAATAATCATTGCCCATGGGGGTTGGACGCGAGGGAATTTTCTGGGATGATGTGCGGTCTACATTTTAATTAGCGTGTTGGTTATATAGGAGTAAAAATTCATCCAAACCTTTTGTGTTATATGCCTGAGATCTTTGCATTTCACTGTACATAAGTTTTCCTCAATTAAAAAAAGGAAAGAACAAATATGGGGGTGGGCATCTCACACTCTCTGGTATATCTTTCAGGTATCCTATATTTTTTTTGACATAGCATAAAACACTCCTTTGTGCAATAATGTTTGCTGCTGTAATTGGTGAATCTAAAAACCCCACTGTCTTAACACAAAAATGTTTCTCACTCACCTGAAGCCAAAAATGGATGCTCATGATCTTAGGTGTTCTCCAAGCAGTGATTTAAGAATCCACCTTGGCCTCCACCATCTCTGTAGCGTGCTTCCAGTCATTGCATTTGTCTGCATCGAGCCAGCAGCAGGTTTAAAGCTTAGAGACTGCACATGGGAGGTTTTCAATGGGCGAGGCCTGGCAGGGGCATTACTTCTGCTCTCACTCTGTTGGCTTGAATTTAGTCACATAGCCACACCTAACTGAAAGGGAGGCTGGTAATTGTAGTCTAGCCAGGAGCTGTAGAAGATGAGGAAGAGGATTGGATAATAAATTAGCAGTCTCTATCACACTGTATTATTAAAATCTCTCATTAGCTAACATGTGGTAAATATTTACTATTCAGGAGCAACTGTTCTAAGAGCTTTACAATCTTCATCAACTCTTTGAGGTACCTGCTAGTTTAATCCCTATTCTACAAGTGAGGAACAGAGGTATAGAGAAAATGAGTTGTCCAAGTCATGCAGCTCCTAAGAGGTGGAGCTTGGATTTGAACTCAGGCAGCCTGAGGCCAGAACAGGTAGCCATAATCATGACTTTATGATGCTTCCATTTAAAGATTGCATAAAATTTTAGATGAGCCAAATATTACTTAACCATCTTTATACTGTTAGAGATTTAGATTATGTAGCAATTGGGGCTTTGCAAATAGTGCATTATTTAACATCTTCAAGTGCCCTCTCCCCGCATTATGGACTGATTCCTTAGGATTCATCCTTTTTTATTTTTTGAAGTTTGCTAAATTAGGCAGACAACACTCTGCTTCCTCTCTGAATTATGTACTGCATACAAATGACCTCATTATTGACAAGACATTCATCATAGGATGTTAAATGTTTTGGTTCAGCTCTCTCAGTTTGCAAATTATTCTCCACAGAATATTAATCTGCTTTGGTTGATATTTGGCCTTGAAGACATTTGAGTAGACAGGTGATTTCCCACTTTACACAATGGAGTTATGAATTTTTCATTGGGAAAGATCTCACTGCCTTGCTGCTCCAATTCTTTAGCTGATGGAGAAAGATAGTTCTAAAAATGTCAGGGCAAAAATAGAAATTTTAGAAATCAAATCACATTTTTTACTTACTAGAGGAGTTTGCTTTCAAAAAGAGTCCCTGAGAAATGCTGCAGTAAGTGAAAATTTAGCTTGTGAGCATTTAGCGCTGTTTAGTCAAGATGCAGAAAGGGAGCAAACTTCGAACTGACAAACTAGACCTCAGCTTTGGAAGTGATTTGGCTGTTACAAAATAATAGTTAACATATACCCCATCTTAGTGTGCCTCAAACACCTTGCTCAGCACTTAACATTCTTCCCTCATGTAACCCTTGCAGCAAACCCATGGGGTGTGTATGTTAACACCCATGTCAGACAAATGAGGAAACTGAAGCTCGTGGAGGTGAAATGTTGATGCATTACTTTTTAAAATATATTTTATTGATTATGCTATTACAGTTGTCCCATTTCTCCCCTATCATTCCCCTCCACCCTGCATACCCCTTCCCACCCACATTCCCCCCTTTAGTTCATGTCCATGTGTCATAAGTTCTTTAGCTTCTACATTTCCCACACTATTCTTGCCCTCCCCCTGTCTATTTTCTACCCACCGTTTATGCTACTTATTCTCTGTACCTTTTTCCCCTCTCTCCTCCTTCCACTCCCCTGTTGCTAACCCTCCATGTGATCTCCATTTCTTTGGTTCTGTTCCTGTTTTAGTGTTTGCTTAGTTTGCTTTTGTTTTAGGTGTAGTTGTTAATGTCTGTGAGTTTGCTGTCTTTTTACTATCATATTTTTTGTCTTCTTTTTCTTAGGTAAGTCCCTTTAACATTTCATACAATAAAGGCTTGGTGATGATGAACTCCTTGAACTTGACCTTATCTAAGAAGCACTTTATCTGCCCTTCCATTCTAAATGACAGCTTTGCTGGATAGAGCAATCTGGGATGTAGGTCCTTGCCTTTCATGACTTGGAATACCTCTTTCCAGCCCCTTCTTGCCTGGAAGGTCTCTTTTGAGAAATCAGCTGATAGTCTGATGGGAATTCCTTTGTAGGTGACTACTGTCCCCTTATCCCTTGCTGCTTCTAGAATTCTCTCCTTCATTTTAATCTTGGCTAATATAATTATGATGTGCCTTGGTGTGTTCCTCCTTGGGTCCACTTTCTTTGGGACTCTCTGAGCTTCCTGGACTTCCTGGAAGTCTATTTCCTTTGCCAGATTGGGGAAGTTCTCCTTTATTATTTGTTGAAATAAGTTTTCCACTTGCTCTTCCTCTTCCCCTTCTGGTACCCCTATAATTCGGATGTTGGGATGTTTAAAGATGTCCTGGAGGTTCCTAAGCCTCTCTTCATTTTTTTGAATTCTTGTTTCTTCCTTGTTTTTTGTTTGGTTGTTTCTTTCTTCCTTCTGGTCCACTCCATTGATTTGAGTCCCAGTTTTCCTCCCATCTCTATTGGTTCCCTGTGCGTTTTCCTTCATTTCACTTATTGTAGCCTTCATTTGTTCATCTAATTTGTGACCAAAATCAACCAATTCTGTGAGCATCCTGGTCACCAGTGCTTTGATCTGTGCATCTGATAGGTTGGCTATCTCTTTGTCACTTAGATGAATTGGCTCTGGAGCTTTGATCTGTTCTCCTGTTTGAGCCATTTTTTTGGGGGGGTCTGGTTGAGGCTGTTAGGTAGTGAGGGGCGGAGCCTTAGGTGTTCCCCAGGGCGGGGCAGCCCAGTCGCTGGGTAGTGACGCTGTATGTGGGGGCGGGGTCCGAGAGGGAACAATGGCTCTTGCTCTGCTCTCTCTTGGATTCCAGTCCCTTCTGCCACTTCCCATTTGCCTGGATTATCTGTGTGCCAATGTGGGACCACCTGTTCAGCCAGCCGCCTTTCACGGCCCCACTGGGTCTGCACTGCTGCCACCCCATGCCCGGGGTCCACCAGCTGCTGCCTGTGCACCTAGGGTCTACCAGCCGCCACCTGCATGCCTGAGATCTGCCAGCTGCTGCTTCCTGTGCCCTGGGTCTTCCAACCTCCACTTTTTCCTGCCTCAACTCTGCCCCTCCCACCGGTCTGGATGAATGGTTGTTGGACTTCCATACAGTTCAATTTTCTGTCAGTTCTGGTTGTTCTCTTGTTTCTAAATCTTTGTTGTCCTTAATTTTGGTTGTGCGAGGAGGCACAGTGTCTCCATCTACACCTCCATCTTAGCCAGAAGTCTGATGCATTATTTTTAAAGGTTGAAAAGCACTGCTACCAAAACCATTCATGGGGCCTCATTAACACCCTTTATATTTGTTTGGATTCTTTGCCTGTCAGGTCAGGGTGGATTGAGGATTCCACTCAGGTAGGTGATCCCCAAATCCTAAAATTCTCTTAGTTTTTCCGGTAAGAAAAAAAGAAAGGAAGAATAGAAGAGAAAGTTAACTAGGATGGTAAAAAAATCTAACTTTTCTTGAACTCAGAGTGGGAGGGATGGGCTGCTAATGCTGATTGGTTGATGACCTTTCAAGAAAGGTTGACCCAGCAGGAAGCCTATATTGTTGAGTTTGCATTCTCTGTCACTCATTCTGTTTCAAAGCCTTCCTACCAGGTATCTGGGGATCCCTCCCTCCTTTCTTTTTTCCTTCACCTTCTTCCACAGCCTCTTCCTCATTTCTTTCAGGCCCAGCCTTCCCTGCCTGTCTCAGTCCTTTCCTGGCAGTCAGTCCACAACCCTGTGGAATCTTCTCGACCTTTTCAGAAGGTAGAGACTGGCTTCCATCATGCTCCATGGGTTTAAATGTGGAGTTTCTTCCCAGATGCTAACACTTATCTCAAAGCCCCCTTTCCTTGGAATGCAGGTATGTCACAGGGGTTGTCTATCCCCCTGATGACTGTCCTATAGTCTGAGGTGCCACAGGAGGCAGAGCTGTCACTTGCAAGGGGCTGACAGGAGAGGCAGGTTCCAAGGACAAGGAGCAATTGGGTTCTTTCTGGTGCCTCTGTCGGCAATGTGTGGAGCTGAGGACAGCCAGGCACTGGCTGAGGGCTTGAGGATAACCTTCTACATTCCAGGCTCTGTGGTCTCTGGTGTCCCCACCTGGATTGTGGGCAGCCTCCTCTGGGGCAGGAGACCCAAGCTTGTTGGGATATTAGGTCTTGGGTTGGCCCTGGCTGGGGCACTGGGAGGCCCACAGGCTGACTTCCTTGGGAGACTCACAATTTCCTTAGAAAGGAAAGACATACGCATGCAGGCTTGCTCACACACACCATAGTTGCACACATGAGGCATAAATGATGCAAAGACACCCAAGCACAGTGAAGACTCAAATGCTGCAGTGACCTGATTCTGTTACAGCGGATGGATGCTGGGCCTGTTGGGCCTTACAACTTGGGAGGTTTCACCAGACACAGCTCACAATTGGGCAGTTCTGGTTGCATGGCCACTTGGATCCCTGTGGAAGTCTGTTTCATTTCATTGGCTGATGTGTAGCTATCTGCTGGAGGTGGCGTGCCCTTGCTGGAGAACCCCAAGGGCCTCATTGTGAGTCTCCCCTGGGAGCTTGCCACTAATCCTACAGGGCAACTTTCCCATCACCACAACCTTTAGCACTGCAGTGTCTGCTGGGTTACATGGCTCAGGTGGCAGAGCAGCTTGTATCTCAGGTGATACAGGGCCACTTGGAGACATTGGGGTGGGGCAGCCTGAATGGGGGCTTCCCCTTCCTTTTCAGGTGAAGTTCTGCAAACTAAATATGTTGTTAGAAGGAGAGAGACAGAGAGAGAAATGAAGCTGTTCTTTGCTGGATTGTCTTGTTGGATCCTTTTATATATGTATACACATGCGCACACACATAAACACACACATACATGCATGCACACATATACACACATACACATGCATGTAAACACATATACATATACACATATACAGAGTTTCTTTAGGGCAAAATTAGAATCCCAGCCCCTCTACCTACCTAGCTATGCGATCCTGGACAAGCCATCTCACTTCTCTGAGCCTTGGCATCCCCCTCTAAAAACTGGGGTAATGTCGGAGCCCACAGGCGGGGTGCTGTGAGCATTAAGAGAGAGAACGCCCTGGTGCACTGAAGCACAAAGTCAGCTGTTCTTAACAGCTGGCTGTCATTCTTCTTCCCCGTGGCTCTCTGACAAAGGATTCCCAATGCCAGCCCCCGCACTCAGTAAATCTGTGCTAATGCTGCGTTAGTGGGTGTTGATGAATTCATGTAACATGTGGTTAGCATGTGTGCATTTTAATAGGCTCTTTTACAGTGATCCTAATGATGTGTGGATTGTCCGGGGACTCGGGGAGTTGTTCTCCCAAGTTGTAAACTCACCGCTGCTCTGTTGCACCTTCTTTCTCATTGGAGTCTCTAGCCTCTCTGCTCTGCAGCCTAGCATCTGCCCACAGCTGCCTCCTCACAGGCACTCAAAGCCCAAGACTGCAGCATGTGTGCGGTTCATGCACCATGCAAATGTGTGCTACATGTGCATCATTCATGTGTTGTATGTACGTGTGTGTCCTATATAAACTCCCAGAAGCAGGAAAACACCACGGATAGACCCTGCCTGGGTGCTGCTTCCTAACCCACCTCCAAGGGCTCTATGAATGGCCTATGCCCTGATCTTCGCATCTTGGCATCTCATCTAGGACTTTGGCTAAATGGGTGCTCAATACACTGGTACTTTTCAGTGCTGGGATGGTGTTTTCTGGGTAGTGCTACAGTGCCCTCTAGTGGATTTTCCCTGAAGTTCTTCATGCTTGGAGTTATGCTGTCTTTGCAACCCAAAGCTCAGAAGTTTGTCCAAGCTTGGCCTCTGACTGCTGTAGGTCATTCCTCTGCCTTGCAGAGAGCACAGGTCAGTAGGAGCTGAGGCTGTGGGTACTGGGCTGAGGACAGGCGAGGCAAGGGGTTGGTTTCAGGAGACCAGATCTGAGCCTGCATGGCCTGGGAGACAGGGTAACAGGGGGCAGTCAGAACTCGCATTTTCTCTACATTGTTCTCTTCTTTTCTGCTCAGACAGAAGTGGCTCCATACATGGCTTGACTCCCTTAACCAAGTGCAAGGGCACCTGGAACAAGATGACACATAAAGGTCAAAATTCTCAGACAAGGCAAATGCTTGCACACCCATACCCAATCCACCAGCAAGTCTTGGATCCAGCAAGTTCTGGATCCAAACCCATCCTTGCTACCACACTGTCGCCTAAGGCACCATCGGCTCCTGCTGGAATTACCCCAGCAGGCTCGCAGTCTACACTCTGGGTTCTACCCTTACTCTCCTGTAATCTGGACTACATACAGCAGTAAAACGTTCATTTAAAATAATAAATCTGTTCACATTGCCACCCCGATTTAACAATGTTTTCTTTGTCCCCCATTTCACTTGAAATAAAATACAACCCCCTTCCTGTATCCCACAAGACCCTGCGGGTGGAGTGAAGGAAAGATGCCACCATGAAGGGTGGAACCAGGACCAGGTGATAGAGTTGCAGAGTGTGAGGCTTCCCTTCCAAGGAAGAGAGAACTTTCTAATAATCAAAGCTTCCCAGGCTGTCTGCTCAGTGAGGGGTGAGGTCCTGCCATGGACAGTGCAGACCTGCTGTGGAGAGCTTGGCTGGAGACCAGAGGAGGAAATCTCCCTGTGGCCTTCCTGCACCAGAATTCAATGTCTGTAGCCATAAGAAATGTGAGGAGGAGGTTCCCACTTTGTTGGCAGCAGAGAGAAAAACAAATAGAATCTAAACAAATTTGGTAGCTCTTTAGGAAGCATCAGCCTCTACTTCTTCTGGGACACTTCTTCCAGTGAGGAGCTCAGTACCTGGTGGGCAGCCCGTTCTGTCCACACTTCAAGCAGGAAGGCCAAGTGTGTCTGCCTCCCTGAAACATCCTCTTCTCTGTCTCAGTTCTTCCCTCTTGCAGAGTACTGAGCAGTCTTCTAAAAGCATGCCAAAGCCCTGGCTAGTGTGGCTCAGTGAATTGAGTGCCAACCTGAGAACCAAAAGGTCACCGGTTTGATTCCCAGTCAGGACATGTGCCTGGGAGGTCTCCAGCTGGGGGCGTGCCAGAGGCAACCAATCTATGTATCTCTCACACATTGCTGTTTCTCTCTAAAAAATAAATAAATGAAGAAAAAAAAGCATGCCAGAGATAGATTGTGTTGTTGCATGTTGGGGGCATAAAGATGGAAGGTTCAAGCTCTGCTGGCAAGTAGTTCTTGGCAAGGTGGGGGAGTGGGGCTGGCTAGTGGTTCCAGCACCACGAAGGCTCTCTTGAACTGGAGGGGTAAGTGTACTGGAGCGGTAAGTGGGATGGGCAGAGCGCACAGGAACTGGAGTGTGTGAGACCCCAAGCCTGGCTGGGTGTCAGCATCACGCAAGGAGCCATGTGGTTGTGGTGTCCAGAGATTCCCAGGGCCAGGCTGAGGCTTTGGTGGTTTTGGTAGGTCCCCAAGTGGTGCTAAGGTCACTAAGGTTGTGGACCCCTAGCCTAGCTGGCAAGAGCTTTGTCTCTGAGACACCTGGATTTGAATCCCAGCTTTGCCATTTGACAGCTGTGTGACTGTGGCATCTGTATCTCTAGTCTTGTTAGTGAGCAGGAGGAACAGGAAGGCAGGAAGGGACATGGAGAGATTTGTTGAGCAGTGTACCCAGCCAGAGAACACCAGGGCAGGGGCACAGTGTCTTTGCAAGTTGCCACATTACACAGGCCCAGCTGTACCCCAGGCCACAGGTACAGGTGTGGATGCACAGTCAGCCCCCAGTTTCTGTTTCTGGAGAACCTGTTGCTGGAGCTATTGCAGAAGGAGGCAAGATAGTGCATTTGTGTAGGGAACAGTGTAAATCTTTATAAAACATTATGAAAGGATTTTCACAGCCACCTATGCAGTGGGTACTCAGTACCCCCATTACAGAGAAGGAAATGGGTACAATGAAGGGTTGAGGCAACTGAAATGAGGTCCTGGACTGGAGTTGGAAAGCAGCCCTGTCTTCAGTCAAAAAACCTTGCATGGGTCT
This sequence comes from Anoura caudifer, assembly GCA_004027475.1. NCBI lineage: Eukaryota > Metazoa > Chordata > Mammalia > Chiroptera > Phyllostomidae > Anoura > Anoura caudifer. The sequence continues at coordinate 6,575 of PVKU01013327.1, read as the reverse complement.
TGCTTACCTACCATCCAGCTTAAGAAATAGAAGATTACAGGACCTCCGACCAAGATGGAGGCGTAGGTAGACACACTGTGTCTACCAACCAAAATAAGGACACCAACAATTTAGAAACAAACAAACAAACAAAAAATACCAAACAGTACTGACAGGAAATTGAACTGTATGGAAGTCTGACAACCATGGAGTTAAAGTAGACACATTCATCCAGACTGGTAGGAGGAGTGGAGTTGGGTGGCTGGGCAGAGAGGGTTCTCAGCCTAAAAAACCAGACTCTGGGGGCACAGGCGGCAACTGGCAGACCCCAGGTACAGGGTGGCAGCGGGCGGACCCAGTGAGGTGGCTGATTGTGGTGGGGTGCAGAACACAAGGTGGCTAGTGGACCAGGCAGTCCCACATTTGCTTGCAGATAAGCCAGGTGAAACTGGTGAGCGAGACAGATTGTGCAACCCAGGACCCCAGGGCTGGGAAATAAAGCCTCAAAACACCGATTGAAAACACCTGTGGGGGTTGAGGTGCCAGGAGAAACTCCCAGCCTCACAGGAGAGTTTGTTGGAGAGACCCACAGGGTCCTACGATGTACACAAGCCCACCCACATGGAAATCAGCACCAGAAGGGCCCAGTTGGTTTGGGTGAAGCAGTGGAAGGGATTGAAATCTGGCAGAGAGCGGAGCAGGCGCCATTGTTCCCTCTCGGACCCTGCCCCCACATACAGCATCACAACCCAGCAACTGGGCTGCCCTGCCCTGGGGAACACCTAAGGCTCCACCCCTCACTACCTAACAGCCGTGACCAGACCAAAAAAACAAAACCCAAAAACAAACCAAAAATGGCTCAAATGGGAGAACAGATCAAAGCCCCAGAGCCAATTCATCTAAGTGACCAAGAGATAGCCAACCTGTCAGATGCACAGTTCAAGCCCTGGTGATCAGGATGCTTACAGAATTCGTTAATTTTGGTCACAAATTAGATGAACAAATGAAGGCTACCATAAGTGAAATGAAGGAAAACACACACAGAACCAACAGAGATGGGAGGGAAACTGGGACTCAAATCAATGGAGTGGACCAGAAGGAAGAAAGAAACAACCAAATGGAAAAGAAGGAAGAAACAAGAATTCAAAAAAATGAAGAGAGGCTTAGGAACCTCCAGGACATCTTGAAATGTCCCAACATCCAAATTATAGGGGTACCAGAAGGGTAAGAAGAAGAGCAAGTGGAAAATTTATTTGAACAAATAATAAAGGAGAAGTTCCCCAATCTGGCAAAGGAAATAGACTTCCAGGAAGTCCAGGAAGCTCAGAGAGTCCCAAAGAAAGTGGACCCAAGGAGGAACACACCAAGGCACATCATAATTACACGAGCCAAGATTAAAATGAAGGAGAGAATCCTAGAAGCAGCAAGAAATAAGAAGATAGTTACCTACAAAGGAATTCCCATCAGACTGTCAGCTGATTTCTCAAAAGAGACCTTCCAGGCAAGAAGGGGCTGGAAAGAGGTATTCCAATCATGAAAGGCAAGGACCTACATCCCAGATTGCTCTATCCAGCAAAGCTGTCATTTAGAATGGAAGGGAAAATAAAGCGCTTCTCAGATAAAGTCAAGTTAAAGGAGTTCATCATTACCAAGCCCTTATTATATGAAATGTTTAAAGGGACTTATCTAAGGAAAGGACGATAAAAAAAACATGTACAGTAAAATGACAGCAAACTCACAATTATTAACAACCACACCTAAAAGAAAAACAAAAGCAAACTAAGCAAACAACATGAACAGAACCAGAACCATAGAAATAGAGATCACAGGGAGGGTTAGCAACAGGGGAGTGGGAGGAGGAGAGAGGGGGAAAAGGTGCAGAGAATAAGTAGCATAGATGGTGGGTAGAAAATAGACAGGGGGAGGGCAAGAATAGTGTGGGAAATGTAGAAGCTAAAGAACTTATGACACATGGACATGAACTAAAGGGGGGAAATGTGGGTGGGAGGGGGTGTGCAGGGTGGAGGGTAATGAAGGGGGGAAAATGGGACAACTGTAATAGCATAATCAATAAAATATAATTAAAAAAAAGAAGTTTACACCTTTTATCACCTTCACCCATATCACCCACACTCCCACTCTTTGTCTCTGTTAACAGCCAATTTTTTTCTATGTATCTATGAGTTCAGGTTTTTTTTTTTTTAGATTCCACATGTAAGTTAGATCATATGGTATTTATCTATGTCTAACTCATTTCACTTAGCTTAATGCATTCAAAGTCCATCCATGATGTTGCAAATGGCAAGATTTCCTTCTTTGTGTGGCTGAGTAATATTCAGTTGTCCACACGTACCACATTTTTTTTTCCATTCATCTGTCAGTGGACAATTGGGTTGTTTCTGTGTCTTGGCTATTGTAAAAATTCAGTCATGAACACAGGGGTGTAGATAACATTTTGAGACTGTGATTAAGGTTCCTTCGGAGAATTGCCCAGCAGTGGAATTGCTGGGTCATATGGTAGTTCTATTATTCATTTTTTGACATAACTCCATACTGCTTTCCACAGTGGCTGCACCAATTGACATTCCCACCAACAGGGCACGAGGGCTCCTTTCTGCCACATCCTCACCAGCACCTGTTAGTGCGGGTCTTTTTGATGATGGCCACTCCAACAGGTGTGAGGTGGTAACTCGTTGCGGTTCTGGTTTGCATTTCCCTGATGATTATCGACGCCAAGTGCTTTTTCATGTACCTGTTGGCTGGCCATCTGTGTGTCTTCTCTGAAAAAAAGGACTTTTCAGATCCTCCGCCCATTTTTTTTTTAATGGGATTGTTTGTTTTTATCACCACTTTTTAAAATCCATTGCCCTGTGGATGGATCTTCAGGTTGCTGTCATTTGTCACCTTTGTAGACATTGTCACTACGAACAGTTTTGTTCAAGTATTCTTCTGCACACAGATAAGAGTTTCGAGAGGGTGTACACCCAAGACTGGAATCCCTGGGCTGAGGGCACTGCTCTTTAAACTCATTGTGCATGTCCCCTCGTGTCAGCAGAGCACCAGAGTCTCTGTTGCTTCACATCCCCACCCACACTCAGTATTGCCGGCTCTCACTGTACAAGCCTACCTTCTTAGTCGGCGCTCAATAGCCCCTTGTGGTAAAAAAACAAAAAACAATGAAAGAATAGGCAGGGAATGCATCCAGACTATGCTCTTGGCTATTAGGTCCTCAGAAAAGTCTGGGTGGAGGTCGCTATGGCAAGCTGTGCCTGTCTTAACTCAGAACGCCATGCTGTGAAACATGGGGCAGGAGACACGGAGCACACCAGGGGTGTGCACTGGCTGGCGGGCCACCTCCACCGCCAGCAATCTGTTGCAAGGCATGACCCCGTTGTCCTGATCTTTCGTTTAAGGGAATCCATGGGGAGCCCAAACCGCTAGGTTTGCCCAAGGTGGTCCCGGTTCATGCCAGTTGTCCCAGCAAAATTACTAAAAGCTCCTCCTTGGACTCTTCAAAGTGTTCAGATTTGAAAGATGAATTATATGGCCATGCTAGATATAAAGGTAGATGAATTTCCTATCCAGAGCATTTAGATTTCTAATATTCTGTTGTGGATGGTGTGGATGTGTTGAAGGTTGGAGAGCCAGTCATAGGGGTAGACCTGCAATTGTTGCTACAACAAGATTTAGGATGCAGGTAGGAGCCCTTGAAACCTTTCAGACAGGGAGGTGACCACAGCTCAGAAGCCCTTTTCCCTGTGGTCTCACTATGGAGTTCTGGTCATGCTTCTTGGTCATTGCCCACGGGAGAGTCAGCTCCGTGGCAGGTGGTGCAGGGAAGCCTGGCGGGTGTTCCCCCTCCCAGTCTCCTCAAGATCAGAATCTGTTCCAGGCCACCAGAGAGTGCTCCCTGCCAGCCTTTTCACAAAAACAGTTCCTGGATATGTGCTTCGAGAGCTGTGGCCAAGCTCCGGTGACAACACCTCCTGGAATAACAAAGGGATCCTTTGTGGGCAGCGGCTCCAGTTAACAGCTTGTGGATGGCTGGACTCCCTCTGGCACTTTCTTTTCTAGACAGCCCCCCCCCCCCACAACACATACACTCCCATCTATTCAGTTCAAGACAATCTGGGACCCTACATAGATAATTGGGCCATTTCATCAACCTGAAGAGGTAGGTCAGGGCAGCCTTCCAACACGAAAACTTCCGGAGGAAATGGCAGGGCACCATGGAGATCTGTGGTGGGAGGCAGCTCAGTGGCTCCCTTCTAGCATTGTGCCACCTCCCAAGGGAAGGCCTTCAGCTCCACAGCATGCTCATGTAACAAAGGCTTATCCTTAGAAGTCAGTCCACAAAGGATTTCCAACTTGGCAGCCTCACCTTTTACTTTAAAGAGTAGACCCATTGAGGATCACTCCCACCAGGGGCGTTTCAAGAACCCTCTGGGGGTCACCACCTCCATGAAGTCTTTGTTGAGCTGCCACCCACCCGATCCCAGATAGAAGTGACCGCCTTACTTTTGTGCTTCCTTCATTATCCATTGTGTGTGCTGTGACAGGCACATGTATGCCTGTCACAGCACAATTACCCCCTCAGAGACAGTGACAGGATCTTACTTATTTCATGCACTAGACACTCACTAAAAGTTTGTTAAAGGAAGAAATGAGTTGATCCTTCACCTAGAGGGAGTTCGTCCCCAAAGCAGACTGGACTGAGGAACCCAACTGATATGTCAAGCCCCTTTTTGCCTTCTGCCTTTCTTCTCTGCCTTGTTTTCCATTATGTGGGCAGACTGTGCCTGAGTTGGGGGAGGATGGCCGCCAGGAAGCCCCAAGTCACAGCATTTCAGCTCCGGGGACTGAAGGCAGCAGCATGGTCTCCCCCTAGACCCTTGGTCATTCCTGGGGCCATGGTATGGGGTCCACCGAATGGAGGGTCCACTAAAATCAAATGATTGGGCTGAGAAAGAATCAGTTTCCCAAAGTGGGGGGTTGAGGTGAGCCTGAAGGGGTAGAAATAATAGCAATAGCACTGAAGCTTGAGGAATTCCTAGGAAGACAGGTTCAGGGCTGGAGACCAGCACTGATCCTGTCAGAGGGAGGACTCTGGTACCTCTAATAACCACAGTCCAAGGAGGTTGCCTGGTGAGCTTTTATAAGGACTGTCCTGTCCACCAGAACAGCTAATAGTTACACCTGCAGACTCTGAACATCGTCAACAGTACGCAGATGTTTATCAAAGACCTACTAAATGCCGGACACTGTGCAGGCCTGGGAGGGGGAATGGTCACCTGTCAGCAAATTAGACATGATCCCTGCCCTGATGTGGCTCTCCATCTACTGGAAGCCCATGGTCGGTTGAATTGCCCCACTGAGCCTCACTTCCCAGCAGGCTTTGGTTCCAGGATGACTAGGTGAGCGGTGGGCAGACATCATCCCAGTAGCTAATGTTCCTGGAACTGATGGCTGCATTCATCCTGGCAATTGGATTATGATGTAAATTTTAGGATTTAGGGTGAGAAATGAGTTCTAACTTAAGGAGAGAGGAGGTGGGGGGGGAGAGGAAGGAAGGAAGGAAGGAAGGAAAGAAGAAACAGAGAAAGAAAGAAACAAAGAAAGAAAGAGAGGCAGAGAGAGGGGGAGAAAGAAAGAAAGAAAGAAAGAAAGAAAGAAAGAAAGAAAGAAAGAAAGAAAGAAAGAAAGAGAAATCCACAAAATTAAAGGAGAAGATGAACAGCTCAGCTTTGGGATGTACTGGGACAGGATCAGGACTAGCCACGGCTGGGCATGGACATTAGTCTCAAGGGTGGGGCTCCTCTGGCTCAGCAGCAGCTACCTTCAGTCCGTGTGACTTGCCCCAAGTCCAGTCCCAGGAGAAAGCTCTGAGCACCCTGACCTGGGCCCGTGCCCACCCCTGTGATCGGGAGCAGGCTCTGTGATTGGCAATGCTACCGTGTGGAGTTGAGGAGAGGCAGGTCACCCAAAGGAAGTGTGAGAAGGAGGAAAGTATATTGGAGGTGGCAGAAACAGTAGCTCTGTTGTTGTTTTATCTCCATTTTCTATTACCCAGGTGTTGTTTACCTCTGCTTCCCAGGTAAGAAAACCGAGGCTTAGAGAGGTTATATGGCTTGCTCAAGGTCACCCTGATGGTTCGTGGCAGGACTTAAACCCAACGTGCTTGATGCAGAGCCCGCATTCTTTATCTCTATTCCAGGGATGGGTGACTGGCAGGGGCTCCTCACTCAATCACAAATGGTAATTTAACAGAATAACATAGTGGATAAGAGCTTGGGAACTGGTTAGAGGAAATTGCAACGAAGCAGGCCAGACAGGAAGGACTAACTTATACTGAGGCAGCACCTAAGATGGAGAGGAGGATGTGGATGACTACAGACCGTGAAAACAAATGATCAGTAACTAAACTCTGTCATGAGTGATAATCAGTAGGGCGAATGAAGGAAGGAGAGGAGTCTATGCGGACACTCAGGTTTCTGGTGTGGGCACCTGGAGGAGGGGAGTCCTTCACTGAGATACAGAACTGGAAGGAGGAAGTGGGAGTGGTAGAGCGATAGCTGTAATTTGGGACATCTTGGATT
>PVKU01013326.1:0-29598 GCA_004027475.1 Anoura caudifer | reverse complement strand
CAGTAAAATCTCTGACATTTTTCTTAGCAATATTTTTTTCTGATATATCTCCTTGGGCAAGGGAAACAAAATAAAAAATAAACAAATGGGACTACACTGAACTAAAAATGTTTTGCACAGCAAAGGAAACCATCAACAGAACAAAAATACAACCTATGGAATAGAAGATATTTGCCAATGATACATCTAATAAGGGATTAATATACAAAATTTATAAAGAGCTTATTGAGCTCAACATAAAAAAAATCCAATTTAAAAATAAGCAAAGGACCTGAATAAACACTTCTCCAAAGAGGACACCCAGATGGCCAATAGGCATATGAAAAGATGCTCAATGTTACTAATCATCAGAGAGGTGCAAATTGAAACCACAATGAGATATCACCTCACATCTGTCAGAATGGCTATCATCAATAAATCAATAAACAACAAGTGTTTGCAAGGATTGGAGAAAAGGGAACTGTTGTTGGGAATATAGATTGGTGCAGCCACTATGAAAGACAGTGTGGAGGGTCCTCAAAAAATTAAAAAGGAGGACTTCTGGCCAAGATGGAGAAGTAAGTAGGTAGATACACTGTGCTTCCTCGCACAACCAAAAAAAGGACAACAACAAATTTAAAAACAAAATACAACCATAACTGACAGAAAATTGAACTGCATTTAAGTCCAACAACCAAGGAGTTAAAGAAAAAACATTGATACAGACTGGAAGGAGGGGCAAGCAGCAGCTGGTGGGGCAGGCAGTCCCACATTTGCATGCAGATAAACTGGGAGGAACAAGTGGGGATCAAGACAGTGCAACTCAGGGTTCCAGTGCAGGGAAATAAAGCCAAAAAAACCTCTAACTGAAAAAACCTGTGCAGGTTGAGGTGGCAGAAAAAACTCCCAGCCTCACAGGAGAGTCCCTTGGAGAGACTCACAGGGTCCTAGAATGTACGCAAAACCACCCACCCGGGAATTAGCACCAGAAGGGCCCAATTTGCTTGTGGGTAGCAGAGGAAGTGACTGAAAGCCAGCAGAGAGCCAAGCAAGCAGCACTGTTTCCCCTCTGGCCCCTCCCCCACAGACAGCACCACAACACAGACTCGTGGGTTACCCTGCCCTGGCAAATGCCTAAGACTCCACCCCTTACACAACAGGTGCTCTGAGACAAAAAAAAAAAAAAAAAAAAAAAAAAAAAAAAAAAAAAAAAAAAAAAAAAATGGCCCAAATGAAGGAACCTATCGAAGTTCCAGAAAAATACAACTAAGCAATGCAGAGAGAGCCAACCTGTCAGATGCAGAGTTAAAAACACTGGTAATCAGGATGCTCACAGAATTGGTTGAGTATGGTCACAAAATAGAGGAAAAAGTGAAGGCTATGAAAAGTGGAAAAAAGGAAAATGCACAGGGAACCAACAATGACGGGAAGGAAACTGGGGCTCAAACCAATGGTGTGGACCAGAAGGAAGAAAGAAACATCCAACCAGAACAGAATGAAGAAACAAGAATTCAAAAAAATGAGAAGAGGCTTAGGAACCTCTGGGACAACTTTAAACATTCCAACATCTGAATCAGGGGTGCCAGAAGGAGAAGAGGAAGAGCAAGAAACGTAAAACTTATTTAAAAAAATAATGAAAAAAACCTCCCCAGTCTGGCAGAGGAAATAGACTTCCAGGAAGCTCAGAGAGTCTCAAAGAAGTTGGATCCAAGGAAGTGCACACCAAGGCACATCATAATTTCATTACCCAAGATTAAAATGAAGGAGAGAATTCTAGAAGTAGCAGGAGTTAATGGGACAGTCACTTACAAAGGAGTTCCCATCAGACTGTCAGCTGATTTCTCAAAAGAAACCTTACAGGCAAGAAGGGGCTGGAAATAAGTATTCCAAGTCATGAAAGGGAAGGACCTACACCCAAGATTGCTCTATCCAGCAAAGCTTTCATTTAGAATGGAAGGGCAGATAAAGTGCTTCCCAGATAAGGTCAAGTTAAAGGAGTTTATCATCACCAAACCCTTACAATATGAAATATTAAAGGGACTTATCTAAGAAAAAGAAGATAATCAAAACTATGAACAGTAAAATGACAACAAACTCACAACTATCAACAACCAAACCTGAAAAACAAAACCAGGACTTCCGGCCAAGATGGAGGCGTAGGTAGACATACTGTGCCTCCTCACACAAAATAAGGACAACAATTTAGAAACAAAAAACAACTAGCACTGACAGAAAATTAAACTGTATGGAAGTCCAACAACCAAGGAGTTAAAGTACACACATTCCTCCATACCAGTAGGAGGGCAGAGTCAGGTGGAGAGGGGTCACAGCAAAGCAGTGGCTGGTGGACTCAGTGAGGCAGCAGACTGTGGAGGGGTGTGGTACACAAGGCAGCTGGCAGACCACACAGTCCCACATTTGTGTGCACATAAACCAGGCAAAACTGGGGAGCAAGTCAGACCATGCAACCCAGAGGCCCAGCGTGGGGAAACAAAGCCTTGGAGCACAGATTGAAAACACCTGTGGGGGTTGAGGTGCCAGGAGAGACTCCCAGCCTCACAGGAGAGTTCAATGGAGCAACCCACAGGGTCCTAGACCACACACAAACCCACCCACCTGGGAATCAGCACCAGAAGGGCCCAGTTTGCTTGGGGGAAGCAGCAGAAGGGACTGAAATCCAGCAGAGAGCAGAGCAAGCACCATTGTTCCCTCTCAGATCCCACCCTCACATAAAATGTCACAACCCAGAGTGACTGGGTTGCCCCACCCTCATGAACACCTAAGGCTCCACCCCTTACTACGTTAACAGGTGCCTCAACACAAAAAAATGGCCCAAATGAAAGAACAGATCAAAGCTGCAGAAAAAATACAACTAAGCGACGAAGAGATAGCCAACCTATCAGATGCACAGTTCAAAACCCTGGTGATCAGGATGCTCACAGAGTTGGTTGAGTTTGGTCGCAAATTAGATGAAAAAATGAAGGTTACAGTAAGTAAAATAAAGCAAAATGTACAAGGAACCAACAGTGACAGGAAGGAAACTGGGATGCAAATCAATGGAATGGACCAGAAGGAAGAAAGAAACATCCAACCAGAAAAGAATGAAGAAACAAGAATTCAAAAAAATGAAGACAGGCTTAGGAACCTCCAGGACAGCTTTAAATGTTCCAACATCTGAATTATAGGGGTACCAGAGGGAGAAGAGGAAGAGCAACAAGTGGAAAAGTTATTTGAACAAATAATGAAGGAGAACTTCCCTAATCTGGCAAAGGAAATAGACTTCCAGGAAGTCCAGGAAGCTCAGAGAGTCCCAAAGAAGGTGGACCCAAGGAGGAACACACCAAGGCACATCATAATTACCTTAGCCAAGATTAAAGATATGGAGAGAATCTTAAAAGCAGCAAGACAAAAGGAGAGAATTACCTACAAAGGAGTGCCCATAAGACTGTCAGCTGATTTCTCAAAAGAAACCTTACAGGCAAGAAGGGGCTGGAAAGAAGTATTCCAAGTCATGAAAGGCAAGGATCTACATCCAAGATTGCTCTACTCAGCAAAGTTTTCATTTAGAGTGGAAGGGCAGATAAAGTGCTTCTCAGATAAGGTCAAGTTAAAGGAGTCCATCATCACCAAGTCCTTAGTATATGAAATGTTAAAGGGATTTACCGAAGAAAAAGAAGATAAAAAAATGTACAGTAAAATGACAGCAAACTCACAATTTTAACAACCACACCTAAAACAAAAACAAAAGCAAACTAAGCAAACAAGTAGAACAGGAACAGAACCACAGAAATGGAGATCATATGGAGGGTTAGCAACAGGGGAGTGGGAGGAGAGAGGGGGAAAAGGTACAGAGAATAAGAAAATAGACAGGGGGAGGGTAGGAATAGTATGGGATATGTAGAAGCTAAAGAACTTATAAGTATGACCCATGGACATGAACTAAAGAGGAGGGAATGTGGGTGGGAGGGGGTATGCAGGGTGGAGGGGAGTGAAGGGGGAAAATGGGACAACTGTAATAGCATAATCAATAAAATAAATTAAAAAACCAAAAACAAGCAAACAATAGGATCAGAACAGAATCACAGAAATGGAGATCACATGGATGGTTACGAGTGGGGAGGTGGAGTGGGGAGAAATGGGGAAAAGGTACAGGGAATAAAAAGCATAAATGGAGCCCCAGCTGGTGTAGCTCAGTGGATTGAGGTTGGGCTGCGAACCCAAGGGTCGCCAGTTTGATTCCCAGTCAGGGCACATGCCTGGGTTGCAGGCCAGGTTCCCAGTGGGGGGCCATGTGAGAGGCAACCACACATTGATGTTTCTCACCCTCTCTTTCTCCCTCCCTTCCACTCTCTCTAAATGAATAAATAAATTCTTTAAAAAAAGATACAGAAGCAATCTGTGTGGATAAAGAATAGTGGTACATATATACAATGGAATATTACTTGACCATAAAAAAGAATAAAATCTTACCGTTTGCCACAGTACGGATAGACTATCCATCCATACTGTACTAGGTTATGTGAAATAACCTAGAGAAAGACAAATACCACACATTTCACTTACATGTAGAATGTAAAGAATAAAAAGAATAAAGATTAGATTCTAGTTTTCTAACAATTAGAAGAAGAAGGGGATGTTATAAGAGAGAATTAGGAGGCAGAACCAAAAAGACCAAAAATGAAGGGAAGGAAAGAGGTAAAGGCTAAAAGGACTTCCTTGGCTTTCTTTGTTTTCCTGGTGACAATTGTTACCTTTGCTCTCAATTCCTATTTGAAAAGTGAAAGGAAGCATTCCAGATGAGGCAAGGCAAGGAAAACACTTGTTTGGCAATCATAACCCAAAGTAATATTGTTGGTTTGTTCCCCCAAGTCTTCTCTACGATTACTTTGCTAACATACTCATAGACCCAGGTCTAAATAAGAGGGATTGCACAGTTCTATTAGACTCAGGACACCACACGTTTGGATTAAAAAATAGGGAGGCACTTCTACTGCTGTGTGTATTTAATGCACAAACCAGTTTCAGTGTTTTTCATCAGCCCCTGCAGAGCAAGTGCCAGAGCAATGGTCCCGTAAGAGCACTGTCCCCATGGGCCATGGGGCTCTGCTTCCTCTGGTAGCCCAAGCATGTGAGCCTCTGCTGGCTGGATACCCACAGCCACACCCACAGCTCAGTTATGATGGCACCGTCTTTGCTTTATAGTGTAAGTTCAAGCTCAGACAGCAACCCTACCTCTTATCTCTTTTAACACATGAAATTTTTAAAAAGTTGAAATACAATGTGGAGAATATAAAAGAGGAGACTGGTGTTCTAAGAGTGCTTCAAAAGACATAAACACCTAAAACTTTAAAAATAAATAAATAAAATGAGGTCAAACCAAGGAAAACACATCTAGGGTACTCTTGCATCATTTCTTTGAATAATGATGCAGGGAATCTGGGTTGTGTTTGAATTCCAAAGGTAAAATTTCCAGAGAGACTCCCAGGGCCCTATGACTTGGCTGTAGGAGCATGTCCTGATTCAATCCTGTCACCTGGGTGGATAATAGACAATTAAATGTTCTGGTGTCAAACAGGCCAACCGGATTAAAGATGCAACTGAACTGCCGATTGGATAAACGGATCCAGCCTCAGCAATAGCCATCTGACACCAAGTCCTAGGAGCCATTAGCAAAGGCAAAACCAGAGACAGGTGTCCCATAGCTGCCAACCACTGAGAAAAAGATGGTTTGGCTTCTTCATCTCAGTATTTTTCATACGCTGTGTTACACTTTTGAGGTCATAGGAGATAGCAGAGTTTTTTAAATTTAATTTTTCTCAGTATGTGCTCAGTCAAAAATTCCCACATTAATTTTGTGGTTTCTCTTCCATACACAGAGGGTGAAAACAGAAACTGATTTAAGTCCCATGTGTATTGATCACACTGTAACATTGCCATTAGAGTACAGTTCTCAAAGTGCAGTCTCTGAACCAGCAGATCTGCATCGCCCTGCAAGTTGCTGGCTTCCCCAGAACCACTGACTCAAAAACTCCGGAGGCAAGCTCCAACAACCTGTATGTAAAGAGCCCTCCAGCTGACTGGGATGCAAGGCCAAGTTTGAGAAAAACACTACCTTTATTTTTTACTGATCACGGGGACTCATTATTATAAATTAAGCAAAAGGAAATGACTGAATTGCTCATTTTTGGGTCTGTTCTCACATCTGCTATTGAGGAAGATAGATAATTTTGAAATTCCTGTGTTCTCATGTATCTAAAACATAAATCCACTGAAAACGGAATTCTGAAAGGATAGCTTCCTTGTTGTTTGCCATTCAATTTCTGAAGAAATATTAGATCCTGGGGGAAAAAAAAAAAAAAAAACTTTGTAGCCAAGTTGCTGACATTGTAGATTATTCTAAAAGATGCAATGATGGTGCAAAGTTTCACACTCTGGGTGGCATCTGATTAGACTGGGCAACTTAAACTCCCAGAGTAATTAGTGGGCGCTCTGACTCCAAAAAGAGCTGCGAAGGAAATCTAAACACAAAGAAATAAACAACTTTTTGTTTAGACGTGAGTGGATGGAAAGAACAAACAATATGTAGTATCATCAGCATGATCAACTCCTTCCCACCCAGGTCACTTCCATTTTAAATAAAGCTGTTTTATTCCTGTGTAAACCCTTTAAACTATCTAGAATATCCAAAGGAGAAAAGCAAGTAAAGAAGAGGAAGGGTGTTTTTATAAATCTTTGCAACTTAAAAGCATGACTGTAAATAAATGCTCCCTGGAAAATTATTGAGGGTTTACATTCTCTAAAAATAGGCCTAAAAAAAGGAAAACCAAGGGACCATGTGTGTCTGATAAAATCAGTATCTTTACTTCCTCCAAAAAACAAATAAACAAAACAAAACAGTACATTGGGCTTTTAATGAGTGTTAGAAATAAACTTTCCTAAGACATGGGAGAGTGCAACATTAAGTGAATTTTGGACTTCTAAAACTCAGCTACCTCCCTGTGGGATCAGGTTTCCTTCTTTGCTGATACTGTGGGGGCAGGAAGGGCCTTGGAATTCCTAGAGCTTCTCTGACAGGTTTTCTGATTTCCTTCTCCCTCAGGATCACAAGATGTACGCAAGTCTCACATCTTACTTCAGGCTTCTTTGCTACAGTACTTTTCAAGAAGTCATTCCTTTTCAGTTTAGTATTTGCGCAACTTCTGTCATCTGTGCCTTCTGTTCTTTAGAAGAAAGTTGAAAGTACAATTTTGGGGGGGGGGGGTTATTACTGGTTTCCAGCAAAATAGTCCCATGAGCAAAAAGGAAGGAAGGGCGGAAAAGAAAAAAAAAAGTGGAAGAGGAAGGAAGACTTAGTTAAAATGAGAAGTAGGCAAGTAACTACAGTCTTTACACATAAATCTGGGGCATAAATGAATGACCTGACTTTGGAGAAGCCTCTAAGGGAATACACCCAGAAACTACAGGAAGGCTTCACTGGCCGATTTCTGGGATGTTTCTCAATGCTGTGAAGAGGTGTTATGTACCTCGTAATAAGCACTGCAGTTTTCGAAATAAAAGATACAGTACTTGTGCCTCAAATATATTTTATGCGGTGACTCTTCACTTAGAATGGAATGTGCTGCCGCACCTTCTACTGGGAGCCAGGGCTCACAAGGGCTCGAAGCCTCAGTGTAGGAAAATGTCACACCAATATTCATCTTGAGTTAATCTAAAGGGCTCAGAGGCAAATACTGCTCCAAGGTTTTACATATCCTCATAAAACCCTCTTTTGTTCTGATCCTTTCAACAGCCAGCACACTACAAAGGCCTTTCTCACCAAAAGTAACTTCCTTCCTCCATTAGGGCAGAGCAAGAAGGGAAACAAAAATGTCGGCGTCTACATTTGTGTGTCAGATATTTCGAAGCATTCTAATTTCTGTAATACCCTAGGGAAGAAGTGAAAACGGAAACCATGGGATGCTCAAATGCCTAGAAGTGTTGCTAGAAAGAACACGGTAGGAGCCAAGCCCAGTCCATCTCCTCTGTCCCACTTAAAACTGACCGCAGGAAAGAACTGTAGGAGACATTTAAGGGTGAAATTAGGTGGAGAGGGAGGAGAAGTGAGCTGCTTCATAGAACCAAGGGAGGAGTTTTCAGAAGGGAGGTCGTAGTGAGGTCCAGGAACACTGCCACTCAAAAGGACACTGGACTTGAAATCATGGGTGAGCTTTGCTATGTCAATTTCAGTCAAGTGGGGAGGACAGGAACCAGGTTTCAAGGGAGTGAGAAGTACACGAGAGAAGAGAAACCAGTGACTGAAGAAAATGCTACCAAGAAGCTTGGCAGTGAAACAAAGGAGAGGGAAAGGGAGGTAACTGGACAGGACAGGATGACACTAGGGAAGGAAAATGCTCGTACACATTTATAGGCAGGGACAAAGAAATAAATAGAAGACAGAAAACAGTTGGAAAACTAATGAAATAAATCTCCAGAGATGGTAGAAAAAGAGAACAATCATTAGCAAAGATGAAAAAAACTGGTTGGGGGAAGAAATGAGGATTTTTTCCCACTAAGATAGGAGGAAAAATGAGATGGGTAACTTTGGAAGTGGATAAGAGGGAAACTGAGGCATGAAATGCCTCATAGCTTCTTTTCTGAATACCCTTGGAAGCCAGGCTCTCTGTTGAGAGCAGACATGACCAGTGGAAGTAGGAATAGGAGTAAACTGAGTTTATGTAGAGATGTACGGACACTCATCTCAAAACAACATTTATTTAAAGTCTCTTCCTCCAATCACTACATTTTCTGGTAAAAGGACACTTTATTTTTAATCTGTTTATTGAATTTTTTCAGGGTGACATCGGTTAATAAAATCGTACAGGTTTCAGGTGTACAACCCATAATACAGCATCTGTATACTGCATTGTGTGTTCACCCCCTAAAACGAGAAGAAAAGTGGGGCTCAATGTGATGAGGAGGCAGGAGCAGAAGTAACACTGATTGGCACCACTTTTGTCTGAAAGAAAAACCATAGTAGGTCGTGACCTCAGATCTGAATGGGACACATATGGTTGTCCCCACAGCTGCTCTCACTGGGGACACAAATAACATCAACTCCTGGTAAGGTAAAGACTGCCTTTGCTCTCAGACTCTCCGCCATCACAGGTTGAGAAAACTTGTCATAACCTCACTTCCGGTGTCCCTGGCCTGCTTGCTTGGCTCAAAATAGGGAAGCAGAGTGCAGCCCCACGCCTGCATTTACACCCCCTTTGAGGTCCTAACGCCTGGCTTCTGCCAAGCCCATAGGAACACCTGCCAAACTCAGCGCAGAGCCGAAGGAAGTAAGTCTCAGCACAGCACCAGGTAATACTGCTTTCTGGCTGCTTTCTACAAAGCTCAGAAAACAGTAAGCTCTAAGAAGCTAGGTTTTATTAGAAATGGGAAAATATTCAGCTTACCATATAGACACTGAGTTAATATGTGTAATAATCTTTTATAAAATATTAAACCTAAAATATGTGTGATCACAAAATGTTTGAGTATACCAATACTCAATACTCTATAGCCTAGAACACTGATTATGTTTCCAATAGATAAAGTACCACCAGGTAAAGACTGGTGTTTGAAGTTTGGATACACAGATGAGCTGTGTATATTTTCTAGCTAAGAAGTAATACACTTAGTCACCATTCATCCAATTATTCTTTTCTAAAAATATATTAAGAGAGGAAAAGCATTTACTAACTCTTGCATAACCAACATAAGCCCATACAGAACAAGATTTAAAGAAACTCAAACACCCAGGTATATTTTGGTACTGAATAAACTAGAATTCAAGTTTAATACTTCTGACTTTAATACTCACTGAGCCTTTTCTTAAGATTAAAAATTATCTAAGACTTCTATGTTATATATACAGAACAAACTTGCTTGACAAAAAAACATATTGCTTTAGCTATCAGGCCTCTAATTACTTCCTTGTTTTAATTACTAAGAATTTACCTATATTTTTCTCCTAATTATAGGAATCTGAATTCTCTGAATCTTCTTTTCTAAGAGAAAATTACTTCCTCTCTGCTCCAAAACCCTGAGTATTTTCTTCCTTATGACTAGCTGAAGGGAAAAAAGAAAAAAGAAAAACCCCATGGCACATCACTATATTTTCAGGTACAGAACCAGTACCTTCCTCTAGTTCTGTCATGAAAGAGTTCCCTGGCAATTAAGTTACTAACTTTCTTTGAATGACTCCCTCTTTATTTTCAAGATTTATGTTGCATTGACTAATTTCTTTGCTTGAGACTGTTAGTGCTGAGAGACTTCTTGTACTCTTTTCCAGTTGTATTAAGACGTAATTGACACACAGCATTGTACAAGTTTAAGGTGAACAGCAGCATAGTGATTTCACTTAAATATATCGTGAAATGATTAAGATGCTTTTTAGTGGGTCAAACCATTTTTTCTAAACATTTTAAGATCAAACCACACCCAAAAAAGTGTTTTTAGCCAAGATATTCAGTAGTTTCTTAAAATAGCTGCTTAGAAAAAATAATTCAAATCTTCCAGTCATCAAATTTGTTGACTATACCCATTTTACACATTAATATATTAAGACAAATTTATTTATTTATTGAGGCAATTTTATTTTTATCTCCATTTATTAACGTCTTTACCTTATGAGGTAGATCTAAAATTATGATTAATATAAATTAATTGCATGTAATATGAAACACTTAGGAAAGTGCCTATAAGTAAGCAAGTGTTAAAAAATGTTAGCTGCATGGATGGAACTGGAGAGCATCATGCTAAGTGAAATAAGCCAGGAAGTGAAAGATAAATACCATGTGATCTCACCTTTAACAGGAACTTAAACAACAAAGCAAACAAGCAAGCAAAATATAGCCAGAGACATTGAAATTAAGAACAATCTGACAGTAACCAGAGGGGAGGTGGGAGAGAATAATGGGGGAAAGGGGAAGAAGGGTTTTTAGGAACAACTATAAAGGATACATGGACCAAACCAAGATGGGGGTGGAAGCAAGGGAGGGAGGTGAGGATGGCTGGAGTCGGGTGGGGGGGGAGTGGTGAGGGGTAAATGCAGACAACTGTAATTGAACAACAATAACATAATTTTAAAAAATCATATATGATAGTGAAAGAAAAATAAAAAAATTTTAATGCTAAAAATGTTAGCTGCTATTATCATTTCAGGATTAAGAAAATATTATCTATTCTGATAGTTGGTCTGTATTTTCTGCCTACAAAATCTATGAGGCTTTTTTTTTTCTGAGAAGTCACTCGAACATCAAATTTTTAAGAGATATTAAACTCCTTGTTTAAAAGTGAGCAGGAATTGTGGTTAACCAAAAATATCCCATTAAAACTTCAGACATATGTATAGAACAGAACAAACTGCAAGGCTAAACACGAGATGTAAACTATAAAGAAAGTTTATGTTTGTTATCATTCCCTAAGCAGATCTCTCAAACTCTAAATTATCAGCTTCTGCTGATGCTTCATCCAACAAAACACTGGTGAGGTCATATTATTCATGAATTTTCCTGAAGTGTGGCTCCAGGAAAACTATGTGAGTCATAGTCTGCTCTTTTGTAACTATTACAAGATATGAAATATTTAAAAATTGCAAAAAAATATTGCAGCATTTTACCATACTGTGCTAGATGGTAGAGTCTTCGGAATGTGGAGAGTGGGGAATGAAACCTACCATAAATGGGGATTGCATGTTTTAGTGTTAAAGTACATGTTTCAGTCAAACTGCAGGCTATTTCCAGGGGCACATCTAGAAAGAAACCAAATAGATCAAAGAAGCCCAAGTACGTAGTCTGTCACTTTAACGGTGAGAATTTTTTTTTTTCCTATGAAGGTCTACTGACTATACTCGACTAAAGACTTCATGTAAGTTCAAAGCAATTTAATTTTTGAGGGAACAGTAAAATAATTTAATCGCTTTGATAATTAAGAACAGATGATGTTGAACCTTAACTAACAACAGCACTAATCTAAAATATATTAAGAAAGGCAGAGAGGATGAAGGAAGGACAAAGGAGACAAAGGAGAGGCTAGAAAAAGAGAGAACAAGTAGTATTTGAATAGAAATATTTCACATAAGAAGAAAGAAAAACTTTAGGAAAGTCATAACAGAGGCAAAGTGATACAGGAGAACAATGAAAAGAGCTCCTTCTGCATTCAAGGAAAAGAAGAAAGAGACTCAGCTAGCTATCCCAGCGTGTCCCTCCGGGGGTCTCCCGGTGCGTGCCCACGAGCACTGCGCAGGAGTGCCGGGTTCCCCGCAGCCTCTCGGAGAGGCTGTATTATCTAACCGGAGGTCGGCCTATCTGACACATGAGATGTAGTATCTTGGTGCAGTTTGCTTTTTAACTTCCTATTTAAGTATAATATACATACTGAAAAGTGTATATGTCATAAGTACACAGATAGTGAATTTTCACAAACTGAACATACGCATGGAACCACCATGCTGATGAGGAAACAGAAAATTCCTAGTACTCTAGAAGTCTCCTTGAATTCTCTTAGTGAATTTTAATTTTTATTTCTCTTACTTGAAGCAAGGGTAAGCTTCTTTTCATAGGTTTAAGAGCCATGTGCATTTTTGTGATTTTCTGTTTGAATATTTTGTCATTTTTCTACTGAATGAACCACAGTGTGAATTATAGGAAAGCCACAAGGCTTTTAGGAGAATTATACTAGTAGAAACAACATCAACTGGGACAGAAGCAGAATAGGGAAAGCACTCAGCTACGCACATGGGCTACATTTTATTCAAAGCGAGGAGCTGAGAGCTCAGCAGGCAGAGTCAGGAGCTGTGGAGAACCATTCCTAGAGTAGCAGGCCTGCACCCTCATCATCAACCTGGCAATAGGTGCCTGACAGGTTTTTAGAATTACTGTGTCCTTCCTGTTTTCACCCTTTTTAAATGAGAGCATCTATAGCAGTTAGCTAAATAGTTTGCAAGGCTTTAGATTGAGAGGAATGTTATTAAAGTAGCTGCATGCGAAAAACTGCACTTAAGAGGCCTTAGCTGCACCCATACTTGACTTAAATAACTTGAACATGAAGTTTAAGCCAAAGCCTGGCACCCTCATGCACAACATTTTGGGGTCTTGCAAGAAGGAATGAGTGCATTTTGCTTATGGTTGGGATGTGGATTATTGTAGCCAGAGAACAAACTGTAGAATATTGCGTTTTCGAAAAACAGACAACATTCCTGACCCCACAGACTCTCTTGAGAACTTTTCAATTCTCCCATTAAGGGATAGAGTCTGTCACCTCCCCTTGAACTTGATTGTGATTTGATGACTGTCTCAATGAACAGAATAAGGCAGAAGTGACACAAATGGCTTCCAAGGCAAGGTCATCACAAGGAGTACAATTTCCTCCTGGTGTGCACGCACGCGCACGCTCTTGCGCTCTCTCTCTCTCTCTCTCCCAACACTAGCCTTCAGAGCCACCACCATGTAAGAAGTCTGAGGTTGCTGTGCTGTGAGGGAGCCCTGACCAGTCAGGCATGAGGAGAGGTCTCACGCACAGAGGGTGCCTGGCCAGTCCCCAGACACCCCAGCACACTACTGACCCCGCAGCAGCCGACCATCAGACTGTGCCGCGTCAGACACCATGAGCCAGGGCTGCGCAGCCGAGGCAGTCCCAAGTCCCCTTCCACAAAAAATCATGAGAAATAACATATGAGTCATTATTTTGAGACACTAAGTTTTGGGGTTATTTGTTACACAGCACTAGATAACGCAAACAGATACAGATTCTTGCTCACAAAATAATTCCAATTTTCTACTGAATTTAAACTCAACAAGAAACTCAGGAGTGGTATGTGAAAAACAGCTCAAGTTTTGAAATTCTGGAATGTAAGAGATGTTGGTTAACTTCATATGCATTATCTATATAATATAGTTATCTGAGTGCCTTATACTCTAATTTGCAAGATAAGATATAATGCCTGAGTTTTCTAGCCAACATTTATTTAATTAGTATAAAATTTTAATTTTTCCCACAGAACTAAGCTAAATTAAAAGAATTTAGTCAGCACAAATTAGAATAATAAATAAGAAGAACAATACCACCAAAAGCACACATATGCTAGGAATAACATTGGAAATACTGTTCTCAGATCTTCAGCAGTTATTCATAAGCTGTGCTCTGAAGGAAAATGTTAAAGAAGCCATTTGATAGAAATTATTCCTCGAGTCAAAATAATATTCCTTTTAAGCATAGCTGGCCAATTAAATTTATCTAAAGAAAGTTGGGACTTGATAGCTTTGAAAACACTAATTTCATCATTTGATATTAGCAAAGGCCCAAACATAGTCACTGGATATAATTTCCAATAATTTTATTCTATCATACTTACAAATAGCACCAAACTCTTCCCTTGACTGATGTAGTAAGCACCAATAAAAATATTGGTTTATATAATTTTGATACAGAAAATATATCTGAGCTAACTTGTAAGCATAGAAATAGCATTAAATTACTGAGGCAATAAGGTGTCACTGGTGCTGTAATTCAATTATAAAAAAATTAGTGTTTGACTAACTTTTTAAGTGATGAATATGGTTTTCTTCTGAAATCCTTTGGAGTCTCAGCACATTTTATGATATTCAATGCGTGTTTCCTCTTCCTCATTAGTAGTTTTTATTAATTTTAACAGGAGATTGGGATGTGACTTGTTTTGTTTCGGTTTTTCCCCAAAGACTGAAAAATAATAGGTTCCAGGTACTGCCAAATTTCAAAGACCACCTAGACAAGGCCCATAAAAAGTGAAAACCACTTTATATAAAACTTAACCCGTCAACCCACTGAAGCTGTGAAAAGATTGGCTGTGAAGAGGAAGAGAATGATTTCTTCTGGTCAAGTTGTGGTGTGCTGTGCTTCCTCTAGCAGCCTCTCACCCTGTCGTGGGGGAAGAGAGGAGGAGGCTCTGCCCAACCCTAGTCCAAGCAGGAGAGGAGCTTCAGTAGGACCATGTGGAGAGTTTGGCACAAGCTTAAAGGGTAGCTGAGATGTGCTGCTAGATCCGCCTGACGTGGCAGAAAAGAGAAAGAGCTGCATTGAGAGTCCACCACCCTCTGCCAATGAATGGCTGGACACCGGTGCACAAGTCTTCCCTTGGATCAGTGGGGCATCCCAGAGACAAGAGTCAGACAGGATCATTCACACAAGGGGATGTTTCCTCAAGACTTCTGCTGGGGAGAAGCCTAACTCACCACAGCAGAATGAAACTGGAGGCATGCCTTAGTCAAAGGGGCTGAGGGTTAGAAGTGGAAAATGACCAGCCAAGCAAGTCAAGATCCACTTCACTAGAATTTGGTCAGAAGAGCCCAGAGGGATTCTTTAAAAACTCCTGAAAGCCCCCTCATCCCCCAGAACATGAACTGGCTGTGGCAATTCCAAGAGCACCCACAACATATCTGCTCAGAGATGGACCATCTAGAGCTTTCCTGAGCCTCATCTCCCCTTCCTCGGTGGGTCAGACTAGCTGTCCATGGTGGTAGTCCAGGTAGAGATCAGACAGGAGAGAAAAATGAGAACGGGGAGTGGAAGTGCATTAATCATGCCTTTTTATTTTCTTTATGCCTCACGCTTTGACATCCGGGATCTTGCTGACCCTAGAGACACTGCACCTCCCAAGGCTAGATAATTCCTAGAGACTTGCCTGGGAGTGTACCTTTCATAGGCAAACCAGCCAGTCCAAAGCCTGAACCCATCACACTCTGAGCCATTATCCCCCTGTTCTAATTGCCCCAGGACCAAGTACTAACTAGAGACAGCCCTGATACCCCAGAGCCTGCTGAAGTCATTCAAAGCAGCCAATCCTAAACCCATTTGCCCGCCTTGCCCATTCCCACGGAAACCGCAATAGGAGCACTTGCCCAACATTTCCCTCGTTCCCTCTACCTCCAACCGACCCTGGTGCTTCTGCATGTGCCTCTGTGTGCCATGTGACACCTCTTACTTCTAGGAAACTAGAAGTAAGATGTGAGTAAACATGTCTCCCTTCGTGGTAGTCATTTCTTTCTCTGCATGACCTACTGTACCTGAGTAAAATAAAATCCCAGCACTCTGTAAACAGGAAGCCACCCCTCTGGAGATATGAAACAGGCCTCAGGGAGGGAGAAGCCTCTCTTCTGAATGAGGTTGGACATTCGATTATTTCACTAGATTGGACGGTTAAATACACACATGAGACTCTTCTTGAAACTAATAGTGACAGAAGATGCTTTGTTCTCAAGGGGTAAGATGGCCCGGCAAAGCTATGAGATCCACCTGAGAGAACACAAGCTTCTGGGAAGAAGTGGAGTTTGTTATAAAAGATTTCTTAAGGTAACCTTCAGTCTGTAATATAAGATTTTAGCCAGAGCCTGCCAGCCACAGTATTAGAAAACAGTGTGCCTGATCTGTTGCAGCACCTTTCGGCCACCTTGGTCACCCATGCCCAGCTTGGCCAGCGCATCTGTGTACACTCCTTGTTAGCAGAAACAATCCAGAATCATTCATCATGATTCCTTCCTTTCAACCCGCGCCATTCTGTTCTTAACTCATGACCAACTTTAGCTTCCAACGTTTCTCCTTGCCTTGATCCTCAGATCCACATACCTCTCTTCCTTGCTATGATCTTAATGCTCCAGTGTTCTCATTCTCCACTTAAGTTTTCATCTCACCCCTCCAAGGTCAAGTTCCATCTCACCCCTCCAGGATCAGAGCCACCCCAGTAAGCCTCAGTTTCTTTCATGGCCAAGACAACCACTGTTTGGGCAAGACTAACCCAATTATAGTCATATGCCACGTGACGACGGGGATATGTTCCGAGAAATGCGCTGTTGGGTGATTCGTCATTGTGCGAGCATCAGAGTACAGGTGCGCAAACTACTGAAATAGAGGGTGGAGGCTGCAACCAACTAGGCTCTATGGCATGCAGACCTGTACAGTGCGTTATTGCACTGAATACTGTATGCGACAGTAACACAGTGGCAAGTTTTTGTGTATCTAAACATACTGAAACATAGAAAGGGTGCACCAAAACACAGTATGAAAGATAAGAAATGGTGGACTGTATATATAGGGCATATGCCATGAACAAAGCTGGCAGGACTGGCAATTGCTCTGGGAGAGCCACTGGGTGAGGCCTGAATGACTGTGAAGGCTAAGACATTAGTGTGCACTACTATAATGTTTAAACACTTAGGCTACACTAAATTTATAAAACAGCACTAGATTAAATTAAGCACAAGAGAAAAGTATGCAATCAAAAGACACAGTAAATACGAGATGTATAAGGCTGCTGCTGGTATAACAGCATACTACTTTACACAAAACCTTTTTTGTTTTGTATAAGTAGAAAGAGTACACTCTAAAATAGCAATATAAAGTATAGTACAGCAAATACATAAGTCAATAGCATAGTCGTTTTTGTCATTATAAAGTACTGGGTACTGTACAGAATTGTACTGCTATACTCTTATATGGCTGGCAGTGCAGTGGGTTTACACCAGAATCACCACAAACACGGGAGCAATGCATTGCACTAGGATGTTATGACGGCCACAATGTCACAAGGCCATAGGAATTGTCAGCTCCATTAAAATCTTATAGGACCACCATCATATACGTGATCCACCATTGACAAGAACATCATTATGTGGCAATGACTGACTTCTAACACAGCGTTCCTAAATGTCACTGGCTGACCTGTATTTGTTTACAAGGAACGGAAAGCCTATTCTCTCCTCTCTCCACACACAGCAATTCTGCATAGATTGTAGGGGGTTCAGAGGCCTCTCAGGTTCACCCAAGGATGAACCATCTAAAATTCCATAGATCCCTTCAGGGTTTCTCTAATTTGGTCAGGATCTCTTTCTGAAAATTTCACTTCCTCCTTTTCAAACAGAAAGAGAGAGCATCTAGAAAAGAGACTGAGAAGGTTCCTTTTTCCCCTCATCTCAGGAAAGCAAAACTCCCAGGATAGAGGGTGGGGACATCACATCTCATGACTGAAAAAGTTCTTCCTGAGAAATATGTCTTTTCAGCGCATATTGCAAAGTACATCCTTGGACGCTCCTCTTCTCCCCAACCCTTGCCCCCAAAATCTTACTCCTATGCTTACAAGCCCACTCATTTACCTAACTGAAATTATGCAATTCTTTTTCACAGATTCTAACACAATGATACTTAATCATTATTATTAATCACACTAATTATAATATATACTCTTCTTAGGAGCATACAGCATAACACAAGTGGCATGCTTTCTAATAATATTCTATTATTTACAAACTATGAATTTTGTGTAATCATCATTTATCTCTAAAGGGAATTCTGACATTTCCTGTGCTTGGAAACTGTCCTGCTTGGCAGTTGGTTATCTGATATATCGAGTTAACGAGTTTCTCTTTGACATGTAACAAACTGCAATGATTTCACATTTAGGTATTTCTCCACTTGCTTGATGAGGGCAAAGGACCATATAAAGGCCAACTTAGTGGGTCTGATTGCCAAAAAAAGGGCAATTTTTATGGATAAGCAGAAAGGTAAAAGTTGTCTTTTCTACCTGTTTTTTTCTGTTTAAATGTCAAGTTTTTCTTTGGCAATACATGAAATATTATCCTAATATCGTTACTGTTCACAGATTTCCTTTATGATGTATTTGTCATCAACTTAATGCTTTGGTTACAGTTTCATCTATTTAACACCAAAGATATTAAATAAAGGGCAAAAAGCAACATTTTAAAAAATGGAACTACATCTCCTTAAATCAGGATAGAATAGACTTGAGCTTTCCAATAAAATCATCCCTCACTTATATTTATAAAAATTCTACATATCCAACCAGTCAATATTTCAGAATACATTGAAAGAAAAGCATAATTCACAGGTCATCAACCTGCCTGGATCTTCAAATACCAAGCCACTGAACATTTGATTTTATGCTACAGTAGATTTAGATGGTAAAACAAGAATATTTTTCTTAGCACAGCAAAATACCCCAAATGGTTTCTGTTACCATGTGAGAATTCTTATCTTTTTACAGTCACGATTATACAAAGGGTAGTACTTTTTAGGACTTAAACATCTCTTCCTAAAATATATTCTGTCTAAAATTTTTCTTCACATGAACATTTCAATGCCAAGCAGTGACTTACCAGGTTTACATTCTGGTCAAGTTCTTGGAGAGGTTCCTCTTTGGTTTGAGGCTGTGTCTGAAACTTGAAATGTAAAATGCACTCAGTTAAGCTGCCTGATGTCAGTGATTGTTTATCCCAGAGGACTCCATAACGGAGTAAAAATGCCAACCTCTTCTTTTTGTAAAATCTTCAAATAACGTTCTTCCTCATTCTCTTTCTCTTCTACATTTCAGGCCACAATTGAAAACCACTCAATCTTGGTTGACTTGTCAAGGAAAAGGTGTAAAAGTACATATATCAAGCAAATTAGGAATCATCAATTGCAAAATGATATACAAGTTTCTTCAAATAGTTGTAGCTAACCCCACAAGCTCTCTGCTTGTATTTGTCAAAAGAGAAAGTTTTTTTGGTTTTTTTTTTCAATGCTGGAATGATCTCAGTGCAGCAAGGGACACTTCTGCTAGCCAGGAGTGAAAGGGAGAGTGATTCTAAAACAAGCTGGAGGGTAACCGGACCCTTTGGCTTTGATAATTAATCCAAAGCCAGTTACAGGAAGTGCACTGGATAGCTAAAGTTAGAGAAACAGTGGCCTCTTATGGAGTCCCAGACGCCACACTGATTGCATTCGGTGTGGTAGCTTGTAGTCTCTTTGACACCAAGTGAGAAAATAACATCAAAAAGCTCCCATTTTGTTATTATCCTATATCCCTTCTTCCCAGCAGTGCTCACCTTCTTCGTCCAGACATTTTAAAGATGCAAACATACGCTAATGAGGCTCAGCTTTTAAAATGTTAGTATCAACCTGTGAATTTTGAGTTTCCTAATGTTCCTGGCATCCTCTGCGGTGATATCATAAGCAAACAATCTTACAGTGTTTACTTTAACAACCTAAGATATCGAAAAATATTGTGCAACTGGGAAAAATCTTCTATTTCTCTATGGAGCAGTTTTGCCCACTTCACATATAAAACACAGGCAATGATCACAGACACTGGGGAATGGCAAGAGGCAGTGAGAAATTCGTAATTTTGTTATGCTGTTTCACTAATGCAAGCACAGCCAAGACAATTAGCACATGTGGATCTATCAAAGTCTAATAACAAGCTGATCCTAAAGTAAACCAGACAGACAGGGTGTACCTGACCCTTTTCAGATTTGGTATCTACTGGGGTTTGGGGAACTCTGAAGCTCTGCCAGGCAGACCCTAGTGTCTCACCTGGAATACGGTGAGGGGACATCCAGAACAGAAGTGATGGTAAAAATGAGCAAGGCCAGTGAATTTACTCTGGGAGGAGACAAAATATTTGAAGAGCGCTCTGTGAACTTTGAGCAGCATGTATTTGGTGGAAAACGACAACACACAGCTGAAAGTAAAATAAATGCAAAGATAAACCAAAAGAAGGAGTCCATTTATCAGAAACTTACCTGTCAGAGATCATTCCCATGGCTTTCCATTTAAGTGACAGCACAAGGTTATGTGAAATGACATAGTTAGCAAAAAACTTGGAATCAGGCCATTTCACCACTCCATGCTGCCTCAAATATGAGGCCCTGTCCTATTGTATTTTCTGATTACTAAGCACAAAGCCAGGAATTATCATGGATCAATATCAAGATTCTAAGATAAATTATTTTATTGGTTTTCAATTATTATTTTTTTCAAGGGCACACTCTGGTCTTATATCCTAG
This sequence comes from Anoura caudifer, assembly GCA_004027475.1. Taxonomy (NCBI): domain Eukaryota; kingdom Metazoa; phylum Chordata; class Mammalia; order Chiroptera; family Phyllostomidae; genus Anoura; species Anoura caudifer. The sequence continues at coordinate 8,782 of PVKU01013326.1, read as the reverse complement.
AAATACTTTATTTGATTAAATATAAATTCATAAAGAATTCTCAACATGTAAACGTTTCATAATGTCACTGGATGGTCAATTCTCATTATTTCTGAAAGCCCATTTAGTGAAAACATTTTGCAGTCCTAGCGGCAAACCAAGAGAAATTGTGGCAAAGGTCTCCTTAAAGTGAGCAAACCTAATGAAACACATTGTACAACGAAGCATTGTTTGCCATTGTGACATAACTGCATTCTTATCTACTTCCGGAGTTGCTTTTGTATTTATCTGAGCTGTAAACAGCTCCCAAAGGCCAGGCGGCCTGACAGAGGGGCGCCCCGATTTCCTTTCAGTCAGGCTACAACCCGGCTCTGTTTGGGGCGCATTTTATCTCCTTCAGCTCTAGTCTCTTTCTCTTGTGGACGTCGCCTCTGCCTCCGTGCCAGGTCTCAGTGTCCATTCCACTCCGCTGGTATTTTCTAAGTCAGACACAGAAGGATGCTCTCTCTCTACCTATTATACACTATTTTATTTTCAAACAATTATAAAGCACACAACACATCTAAGGATTTTAAACAGTAGTTGATCTCATTTCTTTCTCTTTTGCTTAATATTTTTTCTCATTATAAAAGTAATAAAGGTTCATTGTAGAAAATTAGTAAATTCTAGAAAAGCACAAAAGTGATTATAAAAATCAGTCACATACCATTAGCCAGAGATAATCACTCTTAAAGTTTTTTTCCAGTTCCTTTTTCAATTCATATATTTATTTGAAATATCTAGATAGCATTGTAACCTGTTTTCTCCAACTACCTTTATATTTTGAATATTTATGTCCCAGTGTTCTTCAAACATGATTTCAATTTCTACAAAATTTTCACAATTTATTTACTTCTTCCCACATGGTGGAGCATTTAGATATGTACCAAATTTATTATTCTAAATAACATTATTTAGAATATCTTTCTAGATATGTTTAAATTGCCTCTCTTTATTAAAATAGCATCCGTACGTAACACGTTCAGTCACCTGAGCGGTGAGGACTGCCCTCGAACTTTCTTTACAGGAAGGCCCGGGGAGAGTCTACAACTTGCCTGAGGCCACAGAACTAGGGACGAGCCTAAGCCGCACAACGACGTTTCGCTCAACAATGGACCACACGTAGGAAGACGGTCCAGTTAGGTTATAATGTGGCTGTAAACTCCTATGGCCCAGAGACATAGTAGCTGACGTAAAGTTGTGTCGTAACTCACGTGTCGTAACTCGGAACTTCGCTTTACTCACGTGCTGGTGGTGATGCTGGAGTGAGCGATCTTGCCGCGCTGCCTGTGTGTAAAAGTACGGCAAGTCACAGTAGTCACTATACCTTCTTGGTTTGTGTGAGTGCGCCTATGACATGTTCCCATGACAACGAAATCACCTAGCAAATTTTTCAGAATGTATCCTGTCATTAAGCAGAGCATGGCTGTATTTGAAATTTGGATTCTTTGCTGCTTTTTCGCTTTCTCCATCTCGCATGCTTAATCGAACACTTAGTCTATCCATTTGAATTGCCTCTTTTAAACCCATTTATTTCTGTTTTATATTATCGCCACCTCATTCCAGGCCCTTGCTCATAGCCCCACACCGAAGCCCCTTAGAGGGCCTTCCTGCCTCTGGGACCTCCCTGTTCAGTTCCTTCCTACTCACTACTATCACATGGGTCTCTCTTTATGCCACTACCCTGTTCAAAATCTTCACTGACTTCTTAGCAAAACCCTAAATGAAATGTAAACACTTGTGCCTGACTCTCAAAGCCCCGTTTCCCATCCTGTCTTACCTCATCCACTCCCCTTTCTGTCTGCTCACTATCCCCCATTCCTGGCTTCCTGCCATCCTTACTACTTTAAAAGGTAAATACGTTTCCTTATAGTATTTACCCTGTTTGAATACTCATTCTTCTGTTTCACTCATCACTTCGAATTGTACTCAGTCCTCCAAGGCCCAATTCAAGTCTCATTTACTCCCTGAAATAGAGTGAGCTTTCCATTGCATTTGGAGGTGGCTTCAAAGCTCTGCTTTTCCTCTTTTGCTTGGGAGGGTTGGGGAGAAATAATTAATTCCGCCGAGCCTATTTCTGCATATGCAAATATAAATGATTATACCGATATCTGCCCTCTGTCAACCTCCCAACATCCCAGGAAGGATTGGATGTATGTCACAAAACTTTGGTAAGCTAAGTACTGGACAAATGAGGGAAAGTATTTCCTGTACTTCAAACCACTTCAGTATCCCAGCCTGTAGCACATAATGTCACATTGAGTTCTATGCTATTCATTTTCCTCAGCTTGGCTGTAAAGTCTCTGAATACAATACAGTACTTCTATAAGTACTTCTTATACTTACAGAAGTATAATCTTCTATAATCCCCAGAGCTTAACACTGCACGTTGTCTTCAGGAGTGTTAGTCTAATCTGGATGAGTTCTAGCTGGTAAAGTCTGGATTTGGGTTACACTGGGATTTAGATATAAATGGAAGAGCCCCAGCCTACTATGTGTCTTCTGGAGGAGGAAGGTCTTATGCTTTGGAGAGTCCTAGAAGTCTCGGATCAAGGTTAGTGTACGTGCGCCTTTGTGAAGTCTATGAAAATGTAGCCTCAGTTTGGATCTTGCCTCTCAGAGATACTCACTGAATTTTCACAGCAGCCCTTACTAGGCACACTTACTGGGATCAGAGAACAGAAGCAGGGATGTCCTGTAGACATGCAGGAGCAATACCCGGACCTTTGGGTATCTTGGTCAGAAAGGTCAAGCTCCCTAATCATGATCTGCTGATGTCTTCTTATAAGTTACCCACTTCATCCGAAATTCATTTCTCTTTTGTTTATCTAGTAAAAAGAGACCTAAAGAACATTTTCCCCCTAATAGGTATATACCTAAAAAAGCCAGTTCTAGGGTTAAGTTTAGCATTAGTGATAAAGAATAGGGCTGAGGTCTGAGTTAGATTAGTGCTACATTTAAGTTTAGAGGTAGGGTTATAGTTAGATTTGTGATGAACGTCAGAGTTAAAACATGTAGATTTGGGCGTGTAGATGTAGGTTTATACTAGAATTAGTGCTAGTGTTATACTTAGGTTTTGGGTTGGTGCAGGAGTTAGGGTTAGAAGGCTACAGTTTAGGCTTAGAACTAAGGTTGGGGTAAGGTTAGATTTCTAGTTACAAAGGACACTTTTACAAAAAGTTGTAAGTATTTCAAAAAGTGCTCTTAAAAATTCCACATTGTATATAGTAAAAGACAACAGGCCTTTTGCTTTTTTACCAGCTTCCCCAGGAGTACCACGCTGTTGGGAAGGAACCTTCATCTACAGCTTACCAAGGTTAACCGCAACTGTACAATTTTCTGTAGTTCATCCAAGTGTCTTGTAAACCTTTAATTCTGAACAGACAAGTGACACTTTCAACGCTGGTGTTAGCACCCTAGAGTTTAATTTGTAGATTGTTTTTAGTTTGCACTGCTCCCTTTCCTTCCTGATATGCCCAGCACTCCACGTAAGAGTTGACACCACTGAAGAAACAAACCACGATCTGAGTCCCACTTACATTTTACCTGAAAACTATATTTTAAAATAAACACTATATCCTTTGGAAGCACTGGTCATTCATCAAGCACCATAAACGGAAAACAATCTGTTTAATAGAATCATACTTCCAAATTGTTAGATATTACTCACATCTGTATTTCCAGCCCATGCCTCTTTCTCAAACTACAAACTTGGATTTTCAAGGGACAAATGATGTCCCCATGTAGCACTTGAATTTTCAACAGGTACAACAGTGAACCCGTTACCTCCATAGGCCTCACCCAACATACCTGCTTCTCCTTTTCCATTCTCTCTAATGGTCACACCATTTACCAAATGCTCCAAAACAAAAACCTTCACTCAACTCTCTCTCCCTCACCTCCCACTGTCTCATCTTACTGTAAAAACACTCTCAGGTCTCCTCTGCAGCACCCCACCATCTTCAGTCGGGCCCTCATCATCTCCCGCCTAAAACATTGCAAGAACCTCTTAAATAACCTTCAAATAATTTTCCTACTTTCAAGTTCTTCCTTATTCAGTCTGTCCCCCTACCTTGTCACCACACCGTGACATCTTTGTCAAGTCATGCACCCAATGAAAATCTTTCCTGAATTCCCTTCCAGGGCCTCTTCTGTGAACCTTTCTCCCTCCTCTCTTCCCCTAGAACTTTCCAGTTCCTCCTTTGCATCCTGTCACACCCTGTACACATCAATGGTTGCACTCTTTATTACACTCACATCCCTGGAGGAGATAGCAAACTTCTAGATGCTGAGACTCTCATCCATTCCTGCACCGCTGGTGCACTGAGCAGCGCCTGCCACGTACTGGAGTGCCCACAACATTTTGCCAGAGAAAAAAAGCTATGTAGAACACTAACTAACTCTCAAAGATCCTCTTTATATATTAGTACACCCAGTCCCAAAATAAAACTTATGCTGTGTAAGGTTTCTTTAAAAAGCACACCCTGCATCTTAATAGGAAGTTTCAGATTGATAAACAGCTGGCAGGACAAACTAAAGAGTATCCAGTGAATCGCCAGTCATTGCTGCTAACTAGGTGCAGGGAGAGAGTAACGATGGAGACAAAACATTATTCTTCACTGATGGAAGATTTTTCAAGATGCTTGAAAGCTCTGGGTGTCAGGGCATGCATATTTCCCTGCACCATGGTTAAACTTCGGGCACAGAAAGAGACTGTAACAAAAATGAATACAGAAACTGGACCAACACCAAATTTGTGGCCACAGAATGTCCACCACCTACTTTGTCCACTTGTGTAACAGAGAGCTTTGCACCTGGTATGTTCTCAGTTTTTACTTGCTATTCATCAAAATATAGACAATATATGTTTTTTTGTAACCTGGCTATCTGTATTGCAACAGAACTAAGCTGGGGGAGGGCGTGGTGTCCCAATTTTAAAACCAAAGAGCTCAGCCACCCATCTGCATCACAGTGCAGGAGGCCTCACAGCCACAGCCGTGGCTACAGGCTGCCTGTACCAGATGCCAACACTTGAAGCCTTTGCTCTCAGGGAAAAAAACAGTAAATCCCAGCATGCTGAGAGGTTAGATCATGCTGAGAACTTGGAAAGGGGCACATGGTCAGAGGAACAGGAGGGAATGAGGGGTGGGGATGTGGGATCGTGGCCAGATGGTACATAAAAACAGAACTCAAACCCACAATCTCTGTAGCAACCAATCCAAACAGCCAAAATTTGATGAATAAATGCAAGCTTTCTTCATGCTTGCCCTGCCACCCACCGTGCTTCCAACTCAGGACCAGCCAGAGAAAGCCAGGTCGACTCTCCAATCCATCACACAGGAGGCTCATCTCCAGTTTCCCCAGGTCAACAGCCTCCAGGGGGCCAATCCAATGCCTTCTTTCTGGTTATCTAGGTTTGCTAGTATAAAGCTTTCCCATTCCCTGCCAGCCTTGGAGTCTCTGCCCAACGCAAGTGCTATTGGCTGGACCCTGTGCCATAATTAAGTTCTGAATAAATAGCCTCTACTTATTCTCGTTTGGGTGGGCTTCCTGGATTTCCCCCCTGGGTGTCTGAAACTTTCCAAGAGCCTGCTGTGTGTGATAGAAGGAGGACTTGGCTTGCAGGGAAGACTGAGAGGTGGGATCCGCAATTGGAAGGGGGGCACTTCTGAGTTCCGTGGGAGTAGCTTGGGGTGCAGGTAAAAGGCACAGGGTGATCCCTGTGGCCGGGGTCTTGGAGCCCCAGGAGAACAGCGGAGGAGAGGAGAAATACGCTCAGTAGTGGACCAGCGGTGACCCGTTCAGGCAGAGGGGTTCATGTGGCTTGTGCTAGGAGGCCCTCAGGCAGTGGCGGTAGTGGGGGCGGTGTTGACGCGAAGCCAACCAGCCATGCAGCAGAAGGCCCCACAGAGGGAGTAGGTTCAGCCTCTGGTGTAGTGCACTCTGTTTCCTTGGGAAGACCCCACCATTCAAGCCCACCACTGTCCTGGAGCTGGAGTGGTAGCTTGTCATCCTAGAGGTGGCCACCCATCTGCCAGTGACAGCTTCAACAACTGGAGCAAGAGGAGAGGCTCTGCAGCCTAGAGAAGCTCATCAGCAAGGTCACCAGGTGGAGGAGGTGCCCTCAGTGGACCTCATGGTGGGCAACAGGGTGCGATCCCCCAGGGCAATCTGCTGCAGTGGAGCTGCGGCTCCTCTGGCACCACCTGAGAACGGATGACAGCATCTGCACCAGGCAGTCTGAGATGGTGAAGAAGGCGCTGACCCACGACCCCATTCTGCTTTCTGGGTCTTAGGTGACCGATGACCACATTTGGCCTTATTTGGCAAGCGGGCTTCATTGTGTCTTTGCTGACTTCTGAAACAAAGAGCAAGGACAGTGTAAAGAAAAGAGACTGTCATAGGACCAGAGGGGACAAAACAGCCCAAGAGTGAAAGCAAAATGTGGCTGATTCAGACATTATTAAAGCCAAAGAATGGTGGATTCTACAAGACGCAGTTATCAGGAATGGTGGCAAGTGTGATTTGCTAATGGCTCTCCTCGCTTGTCTTCTTGACAAACACTTTGCACGCTGTGTCCACTAACTCAGCAGTCGTTGGTTCAGGGCTGATCCCCAGAGGCAGTACTCATCTAACATTCAGGCCTAACCTCATGCAGATCAGTTGTGCTTCCGCAGGCAGAGAAGGCCCAGGCTTGCTGTTTGAAGCCCTCTGGTGCTGGGAAACCGAGGCAGTGAGTGCCTAGGAGATACGAACGGATCACCCACAGCGTCTGTCACAGGCTGTTCCTTGGGCCACTCAGATCCACTGATGCCCAGATTAAGTTCACTCTGTTCTGTCATTGAGGTGGCCAGTCACAATATTTAAATACATAAATGAATAGATTTTCTTCAAAGCACAATGGGAAGCTTCCTGGGACATGCTACAGAAGTTGGTGCTAAAGCCATAATTTGTATTTGACTCTTTCCTCTGACACCCACTCTGGCCTCTCATGCTTAGCCAGTGCTTCCTCTAGGTTGCTCTAGGTCTAGGATGCTTGCCCAACAGGATAACCCGGACCTTTGTCCCTGAGTGTCTGAGACCCTGGTTACCAGGCCACTGTCATGGAATGGCTGCTGTGGTTGCCCATTATTTGTTTAGAACACTAGGCATACAGGGATCAATATGCATCCAGGTTAATGCTCAAGTTCAAATGTACTTCTCCCCGTCCCATGACACAGCAGCCATTCTAGCTCCTCGTGATAATCACTGTATAATTCCTTTCTTTGCCAGATGGTCTACCAGCACAAGGATCTGAGATGACTGGGTTTACATTATAGCTTAGGTCTACAGAAGCTTTACAGTGTCCCATGTTAGAAGTAACTAACCATCTTACACTTCCTTTCAGTCAACAAGGGCCTGTATCCCAGCAGAGGTAAATGTTTTAGGGACACGATGCCCAAATTTCCCAAGCTGGTCACTAGGAGTAATGGCAAGAGGGGCTATGCCTACTCCGACCTCTTGGATCTCAGACCCACACATTCTAGCTAACTATGAAGAAATAGCACGTTATAATGGCTTTTGTTTCAAAATCTGCCATACATCATCTAGGAGGACAGCTGTCCAGCCCAAAGCTGTAGCCTTTGGTACAGCTTTACATTCTAATACTCTGTCAGGCCAGCAGCTTCCAAGTGGCATGTGTATGACGAGCCCAGCAGATCCTGTAGTCATGTACATGTTTTCACATGAAGTGGGCCCCTTGGTCTGAGGCAAGGTTAGGTGGGGACTATTGTATGATATCGCACCCTCTATGAGAACTCAGCGAGTGGTGCTGGCCAAGATACTGATGTTTTTCTGCTTTGCTCTTATTTCTGAGGGATCACTCCTTTTCTTAGAGTGTACCCCTTACTCCAGGAAAGGGAAACTCATCAGTAGAAAACATGTCAATGACAATAGGATGAATTAAGGAGGATGAGAGAGTCCAATATAATTGCCTGCCATCCAGTAGCTGACTAATCACCATGAGGGATGAAAGTGTATACTGTATGCACTCTGTTATGAGCATATTGGATATGTGACTGGTGTACCAGAACTTGAGCAGCAGTGGTCACTAGATCAGCCTGGATGAGAGGGACTCCGTGCTGTTGGTCTCAGGCATAGCCTTCATCTCTGCGACTATGCCTGTGGCTTTTATGGGTCAAGTTCATCAGTATATATTCATTCGCAACAATCTTTAAAACATTTTTGTGTCTGAAGTTATTTCCCTTTTTGTTAAATATATGTTTACTGCCTCTCTCGTTTTCCTTTCATATACTTTTCTTACTCATTTTTTTTTTTCACAAACCAGCTGTTGGTTTTGTTAATCTCTGTTGGTAGTTTTCCTCTTGTATCTCATTAGTTTCTGTCCTTAGTTTTGTGTCTTTTCCTGATGTTTCTTTGTGTTTATTCCATTGCTCTTTCTCCAAACTCTTGAGTTGGGCAATTAGCTCATGATTTTTAGCCTTTTTTATTTCCTTTTAAACATATTTAAGGTTATAATTTTACCTAAAAGTACTTCTTCAGCTTTTCCACACATCTGAACATGTAGTATTTTCATTCTCCTATAATTATAAGCATTTATTAATTTTTTAAAAAATTGTATATTCTTTTTAAAGGTTTTATTTATTTATTTTTAGAGAGAGAGGAAGGGAGGGAGAAAGAGAAGGAGAGAAACATCAATGTGTGGTTGCTTCTTGCACACCCCCTACTGGGGACCTGGCCTACAACCCAGGCATGTGCCCTGACT
>PVKU01013325.1:0-29617 GCA_004027475.1 Anoura caudifer | reverse complement strand
AAATAAGCCAGGAGGTGAGAGACAAATACCATATGATCTCACCTCTAACAGGAACCTAATCAAAAAAACAAACAAACAAGCATAATATAACCAAAGACACTGAAATTGAGAACAAGAGAGGAGAGGGATAGGAATATCCAGGGAAAAGGGGAAGGGATTAGAGCAACAAGTATGAAAGACATATGGACAAAAGCTAGGGAGGGGGTGGAAATGGAAGGGAGCTGGGGAGGGCTGGGGTGGAGGGATGGGATGGGAGTAGAAAACAGAAAACTGTATAAGAACAACAATTGAAATAAAATTTAATTTAAAAAAAAAGAATTCTGGTTGCTATAACACTCATTTCTTTCCCTTACACTCTTCATCTAGCTCCACAACAGTACATACAAGTTGTACAGAATTCCAAATGTAAATAGAAGCTGCACTCCTTCTTTCATCTCTGACTTCAAACTTTAAAGATGCCATCTGAACTAGATAGAGCCCTGGCACTCAGTGGGGCTTATGGCCAGCAGCAGCTTTTTCACCTAAGAGCCTATTAGAGATGGAGAATATGAGGCCCTGTCTCAAATTTACTGAATCAGAATTCAAACTACAACAAGATTCAACGTGAGAAAATCATAGAAATAGTAAAGTTAAAGAATGGCTGTAGTAAAACTCACCAGCTCACTAATGGAACTAGAGAATACTATGCTAAGTGAAATAAGCCAGGCAGTGAAAAACAAATACCATATGATCTCACCTATAAGTGGAACCTAATCAACAAAACAAACAAGTGAGCAAAATACAACCAGAGACATTGAAATAAAGAAGGAACTGACAGTGACCAGATAGGAGGGGGGAGGGGGACAATGGGGGAAATAAGGGGAAGAGTCAAGGAATCTGTATTAAGGACCCATGGACAAAGACAATGGGGGAAGGAGGATTGAACATGGAAGATGAGGGAGGGGAGAGTGGGGGAGAGTAATGGGGGAAAAATGAGGACAACTGTAACTCAACAATTAATAAAAAATTAAAAATCTCCATTATATTTCTATCTTTTTTATACATAACACATGAATGTGTTATGTGGTTTTAGGGGTATACATCTATTAGTAGAAATTAAATAATATGCATGAGAATTATAAACTCCAAATTCAAGATAAGGACGTTATGGGTGGTTTCAATAAAGTTGATAAAGTTTTGTTTTTTAGTTTTAATTGTAAATACTTGTATCATTCTTCATATTTGTTATACATCAAAAATGCTGCATAATAATTTTTTTTAAATAATTACTCAAAGCTGTTTGCTTTTCCTTGCCTCCTTTGTTTCTCCATAAAATGAGTTTATGTCCTCTTCACCAAACCTGGAGCAGCTTAGGTCTGATTGTTAATCAGGCCCATTAATGTATCAGTCATGTCTGCAGAAACTTTTAATCCCTTTCAATGAATCCTAACATTCATTATTACACCCACTATATGAGGTAGCTACTTATATGAGATCCATTTATATAAAATTAAACTAAGTAATTGATATACCAGATGATTTTCCCAAAGCATATGTATTCTATTAGAGGCATGATAAAGATTCAAAATCAGGTCTGCTCAATCTAAGATCTTGAATACTTGGAGTATGAAAAGCAGTTTAGTATAAGAGAGTAATTTTAAAGTCATACTGCCTAAGTCAAATCACCATCTTAATATAAAGTGTACTTTATGATATATAATATAATTCATACCAAAATATATTATTCTATAATACAATGCTTTACTAACAATAGTTACCAAATGGTAAATTGATAGATTAGGGTATTTTCCTGAATCTCTGCTACTCACAGTGGGAGAATGTTGAGTTATAGTGACCAGCCTGACACACTATCTTTATTCTTGACAATGTTTTCCACTAGTTCCCTCATATTCAGCTCTCCTCACCTCATAGTCTCTGCCTTTAACCTGATTGCCTCCATCATTTGGTGAAAACTGTAAATACTTTGGAGTCAGATGTCCCTAGGTTCAAATACTAACTCAAACACTTTCCAGCAATGACCTTGAGCTGATCATGTTACCTCATTGAGCCTCTATTCTCTTACCTGTTGTAACAGATGCTACATGCTACCTGTGCCCTAACTGCTGATTCATGTGCATGTCTTACAGCTTCATGTTACAAGTGCCAATATCTCTCTACCTGAGGGCTTTCTTGGACTACAGGAGCATGTTTGTGTGTGTTTGACCTGTACATGGAGCAGGCCTCAAGTGTTGGGTTGTTGATGTCTCCAAAAGCAGCCTTAAAAAAAATGGTGTGTGCAAGTTGTATCCTTATCCCTTAGAGTAACAACAAGGCACATTCAACAATATCTTAGTGTTCACATGGAGGTGAAGCCACAGTTCCTTATAATGGTGACCTACTCATTAACATATTTTCTTCCCTTCCCTTTTTTGACTTTTCTACTCTCCAGTTGGTTATTTGGCGGGATCACCTCCCAAATAAAGTATTTACACTTGAACCCTTATTTCAAGCTTGAATTCTGGAGGAATGAAAATGAAGACACCTATGACTATGAATAGTAATACTAATAATTATGACACAAAATTAATTGAGCATTTAAAAGTACATGAGACACTGTAATGAGGCCTTTATATGCATTCTCATGAGCTATTTGAGAAGATATTATTATCAACCTAATTTAACAGATGATATAACTGAATCACAGAAAGGAAGTAACTTGTCAAATCACACAGACTTGTACTGAGATGAACCAGAATTCTAATTCCAGAGCCTTGCACTCTTCAGTCATTGCATTATATTTTCAACTGATTTAGTGGGAAAAAGCAAGAGTCTAGGACAGAAGAATTAACCAAACAACAAGCTTGTAAACCTTTTAATGAATTTTTTGCCACAAATGGAAAAACTGATTTAAAAACATTTTTTGTGGAGGTGGAGGGGCTGAGATTAGGATCACATTTGTATCATTGGAAGATCAAATGAGGGAGGCAGGAGAGGACTAGTTAGAGGCTGTTGCAATAACTTCAGGAATGGTTAACTTTACTAGGGCCATGGCAGCAGGAATGGAGAGAAGTGGATGAGTTTCAGAAACATATGGGAGATGATATTGGTTATACGTAATGATACATGGCAAATAGTGATAAAGGGAGAGAAAGGCCTTAGAAACTTTCAGGGTTGTGACTTAAGTGACAAGGCAGTAAAAGTCACATTTACTAATATGTGAGTTTATTTGAGAGGTACAGGTAAACAATCTGTTATAATATGGAATAAAATGCATTAACAGAGGCTAAATATAGAGGCGTTGCTGATGCACGGGGCATCTAACTTAGTCCCAGAGTGTAATCAATGAAGAAAGAGATATCTAAAGTCAGAAATAAAGAAGGAAGAAGTGCTAGCTATCTAGCATCCATCCACATGTGACATATATCTGAGCTACATTTACAGCCAGGTGGGTCACCTTTTGGAAGTTGTTTCTCTCACCATTTTTAACATGCTATTATCTGATGGTAACTTATTAAAAGTTTAAGCACACTCCCCCACCTCAATAATATCTAAATAGCATTAAACATATAGAACTTAATAAAATTTCATGTAGCCATTCCTCCCTTTCTCCCTCAGCTTCTACCTTCTCCAGTGACATTCTAAGTATATACTAGTTCACATTTTACACGAAAGTTAAAATAACAGGCAGATACTGACAAATATAGGTTAAAAGTCCCTCAAAAATCTTTAAGTACACACTTTAGGTAGATCATAGTAAGAAGTGTTTGCTAGCCTACTCTTTCTATCATAAATTATCAGAACACTTATAGCTTATTCTTCAGAATAGAAATCTATGTTAGTAGAAATATGGGCTGTTCTCATCAGTGAGGTATGTGCCCACAATATTATCTCAGGACCTGGGTTTTCCTGCTCTGAGGAAATTCCTAAATGCCAATGCAGAGATCTAAACAGAATTTCCAGATGTGCTAAGACAATAGACCAGGATATGTTTGGATCATACCCACCATAGGATACATTTCAGTTATGGGCACCCCTAGAAGCAACCACTTTGCAAAATTCACACTTTAAAATCCATTATCAATCAATTCCCAGGTAATTTGTTTATTATACTAGTGTAGTAGACAAAATAATGGTGCTCCAAATGTATCGTAACACCAAGTACCTGTGAATATGGTACCTGAAATGGCAAAAGGACTTTGAAGGTGTGATTAAGGATTTTTGACATGGGGCAATGACCCTGGGGCTTAATATAACTACGAGCATCCTATTAAGAGGAAGGTAGAGGAACAGAGTCAGAGAGAGAAAGTATCAGGGTGGAAGCAGAGGGGAGGGAAGAAACTAAACTGATAGCTTTGAAAATGGAGGAAAGGGCCACAGGTCAATGAATGTAGTGGCTTCTAGTAGCTGGAAAGGACAAGGAAATGGACTTTCCCCCAGAGTTCCCAGGAGGACAAGCCTGCCGACACCTTGATTTTAGCCCAGTGAAGCTGATTTCAGACTTCTGACTTCCAAAACTATAAAATAATAAATTGGCCCTGGCTGGTGTGGCTCAGTAGATTGATTGCCATCCTGTGAAACAAAAGGTCACAGGTTCAATTCCCAGTCAGGGCACATGCCTGAGTTGTGGGCCAGGTTCCTCATTTGGGGGCATGCAAGAGACAACCAATTGATGTGTCTCCTGCACATTGATCTTTCTCTCCCTCTCTTTCTCCCTACCTTCCCCTCTCTCTAAGAAGTAAATACATAAAAATCTTTTAAATAAATAAATAGGTGTTGTTTCATGCAACTAAGGATTTTGTTATTTGTTACAGAAACAATTGTAAACTAATAGAATAACAAACAGCATTATCATTCATAACATACCTTAAATGTAATACCAATGCTAGTATTTTTACACACAGAACTAATATTAAAATTACATAGAGGTACCGTAATTATAATGGAGAGGGAGTGGGCAGAGGGAGTGGGCAACTTAATACTCAAGTTGCAGCTAAGGCTTTCTGTAGGACAGTAACACTGTATTTAAGGAAGAATATGCATTGCAGTAATACAAAAACCTTATACCAAAAGTTTGAGAGGAAATAAAGGTAGCGTACACAAATGCTTCAAGATATCAGAAAAGCTGGATGATGATAGGAAGATGGAACCCAACTTCTGAAATTGATGACTACGATATCTTTAGAAGGAAATAGATTTTTCTGGCATGAAGGAGAGAAAACATAAAATCATGCTGAGTCAGGGAAAGGAGAGCAATTCCATAAGGGAAGAGATACAAACTTGGAATGACTAAGATGGAAGTGCTATCAAGGACACTGAAGGACTTAAGACAGAAGCAGCCTGTCATGTGTATTGCACAGTTAAACTCCCAAGAGTTTCTGGAGGAGCCATAACCAACAAACTCTTTCCTTTGATGACCCATCTAGCTGCCCACAGGCAGAATAACCCCACCAGCGCATGCTGCCAGGTAACCAGCCACTGACTCAAGAAGAAAACAAACTTTGCTCCTTCCCAACTTTGCAGTTCTCTCTTGCTTCTTTTTCTTATTTAAATACTGCTTTTGCCTTCCACAGATGAAATCAGTGTGTGCACTAAATTCCCTTGCATATGCATAAAATATCATGCTGATAATTATATATATATATGTCTGAGTCTTTCTTTGACAGGAAGATTGAGGTGAGATGGAGAGTTTAGAGGGGAGTTTTGACTGAGCAGGACTGGGTTAAAGCAGGATACACTCCAGATCCCTGATGGAGATGATTATAATCCTCTTTAGTCACAGATCCTCCAAAAATAGGCTTCCAGTGTTCAATTTCCTGTTCAACTCAAAATGAGCAGAGTTGACTTGGAAGTGGCGACTGTACAACTTCATTACCCTGAAAGGATGAAGTCAGGATTCACCTGCCCAGGGAAACAATTCCACACTGCTTTTAAAACAAATACACCTTTTTGTTTTAGAACCATTTTAGCTTTATCAAAAATTGCAGATTTCCCATATACCACACATGCGGCCACTTCTCTTATATTACATCTTAAATGACATTTGTATGGTATATATTGTCCATCAGAAATAAGGCCTGCTTGAGTGTGGTTGGTAGGGTAATAATGTGGATATAATATTTTCTAGTTTTAATTTGAACATTTCCCCTAAAGTGTCATATGATGTGCTTGAGTGTGGTATTGTTATGTTATAGAATGACATTCTTTAAATTTCTTAAGGGGAATTTTATGGCACAGAATGTGATTCATCTTAGCAAATATTCTAAGCAAGTTTTAGAAAAATATGTGTTCTACTGTTGTTGGAAGGAGTAGTCTATAAATCGCAGTTAGATAAAGTGATTAGTGATATTCGGGTCAATTTTATCTTTACAGATTTTCTGCTTCCTTGATCTATCAATTATTGAAAGGGAGGCCCTGAAATCTCCAACTACAATACTGGATTTGTTTATTTCTCCTTTTAGTTCTATCTGTTTTTATTTTATTTCTATTTATACTTACTCAATAGGTGGTCACAGTCAGGCTATGTTTAATACTAGTTATAGGTACTGGGAGTTTAAAATTCCTCTAAATGTCCTTGTTTTTGCCTTCCTTCTTGACTTAGCCTTTCTTAATAACTCCTCCTCAAATAGAGTCTGCATCTTGCAGATTTCCTAGATATAATTAACTGGTACTAAATTGGAGTCCTGTTGGAACTGTCACGAGCCATGGAAGAGGGGAAGTATTCTGTAATATTAAGATTAAATCTCCCTGATTTAGTGAGACTGTGTCTCTGGGAGGTGCTCTTCCCAAGTGTTCCTCAATGTCATAGCTTTTATTCTCTCCTTAGGTGAGACAAAAAAAAAACAACAACAACAAAAAAAAACCCTACGTGGGGCTGGACTGGGAGATATTCCATTCCACTACCTGGGATAAGACTCAAAAACTTCTACTCTAGAGAGTAGGAATTTGTTATGGATACTGCTTTGAAGTATGCCACTATGAATTTCTCCCCTGCCCTTCTCAGAGCCCAGAGTAGATCTATCTTGGATCTTCATTGTGAGAACCTGGTGGGATTTCTAAAGGCTAAATCCATGAAAATGTAGGAGGACCCCAAGACCATGGCCCCTAGGCTTTTCTGACTCTCAGGCTGGTCTAGGCTCAGCTTCAGAAAATTCCTCAAAATTGCACTTAACTTTTGATGATTTCAGTGGCTCTTGCTCCAGGTAAGCAAACCTTGACTCTGATGCCCTTGATTTTGTCTGTCTCACCAGATTTGTGGATGAAGTTTTCTCTGGGATCTCGTTTCTCTGATGGGTCCAGGAAAAATAATTGATTTTCAGTTTGCTCCCCCTTTCCTTATAGTAAGGTTTGGAGCAATTACTTCCAAGCTCTATACATGTTTTATCTGAAACTGGAAGTACTCCCATTGCTTTTGTTGTACAAAGTACTGTTATTGAGCCAAGTCTTATGTAGAAGATAAAAATAATGAATAAATATCTAGTTAATGCAAATCACTGACTAAATTTATATTCATAAAAACAGTCATTATCTATCAACTAATCAGAAAATGCTATCAGCAGTCTTATTTTAACAGTAATGGGCAGTGGGAGAGTCGAAGTCTCTAGATGGCTCAAATTGAATGTGTGGAGGTTATAAATGGAGGGGCATGGAAGGGGATTTTGATGCTGATTAGGGGTAAAAATGCGGGAAATACAACCTAGAGACAAAGGAAGTGAACCTTATGATATTGTTCTTTTGTGTAGATTTGACATAGTTACATTCAACTGGAGACAGCTGTTTGCACAGAAAATATGAGGCTGCATAATTGAGCAGACAAATATTATGGAATCATATTTAATTTAATATATTCTATAAAGATGCTTAATTCAAAGATGACCTCATTCATCCTTTTACCATTTATTAAATAAAAAATTTTTTGCTGAGTGCTTATTATGTATCAGGTATTATTCTAAATATTAGAGATACAAAACTGAAATATATGGTATTTCAGTTATTATGGAGCATACATTTCAATATAAACAAATAACTTAAGTTTTTAATTAATCATAAAAAACATAAAGAATAGAAAGTCATGGTGAAATGGTCCGGGAAGGCTTCTATGAAAATGTGGCATTTGACTGGAAATTTCAGAAATGGGAATGTACAAGCCATGTGCATATCTAGGGGAACAATAGTCCAAGAAGAGGGGATGTCAAGTGGTAAAGTCCTAGTTGAAGTGAGCTTGTAAAATGAGCAAGAAGGCCATTATGGCTTGAGTGGAGTGAACAAAAGAACTTATAAAGGGTTCTGCACTGGATTCCACCCTGGGAGGGTGTTTCTCCCACATCACCAACAATTCTCTAGATACCAGCTGGGTAGCCCAGAATTTCATACTCAATTTTCATACTATCTTCCTGCAGATAGCTTCAGATTCTGCAGGTTAAGCTTTCAGTTCTACAAGACTGCCCTCCCACCACCCCTTTAGACACTGATCACAGTCCCAGGTTATCACTTGTTCTTCTGACAAACACGCTATAGATTAGAGGTTCCAACAACCTCTTCCTTGGACTTCAGGTGCTAATCAATAGCCTGGATTGTTACCTGTACTTCTAAATGAGTGCTGTAAATCAGAGGTTGCCACAAACCCCTCCTCAGGTTCTAAGTTGCTAGCATGGCTCACAGCACTCAGAGAAATATTTTATTTACTAGATTACTGTTTTGTTATAAAATAGCATAACTCAAGAACAGCCAGATGGAGGATATGAATAAGGCAAAGTATGGGGAAAAGGCTCGCAGATTCCATGGCCTTTCCAGTGCATCATCTTTCCCCAAATCCTCATGTGCTCACCAAACAGAAAGCTGTCAAACCCATCACTTTGGGTTTTTATGGAGGCTTCATTATATAAATAGCATTGAATAACTCATTAGGTATTTGCTGTTGAATTCCATTTCCAGCGCCTCTCCCTTTCTTGAGGTCAATGAGCAGCACTGAAAGTTCTAACCCTTTTCCACAGACAACTGCCCCCATTTTTAAATGCTTTCCAAGGCCACTACATTACCATAAAAAAGACACCTTTACAGTTTCCATCACAGGAAACTCTGAGGGTTTTAGAACTCCCTGCCAGAAATGGAAACAAACACTGAATGTGTATATACAGAATATATATATATATTCTTTTTTAAGATATTTTATTTATTTTTATTTTTAGAGAGAGGGGAAGGGAGGGAAAAAGAGGGAGAGAAACATCATGTCAGAGAGAAACATCGACAATAAGTTGCCTCTCGCACACCCCCACATGGGGACCAAACCCACAACCCAGGCATGTGCCCTGACTGGGAATTGAATCAGCAACCATTTGCTTTGCAAGATGACACCCAACCAACTGAGCCACACTGGTCAGAGATATATCTAATTATTTCAAGTAGGCTTTGAAGGCAAGCAGAATATACCACCTCATTGGCATAAGGATTATGCAAAGAATATGCCTGTTTGCATAGGGGTTATTTAAACCAATTATTTTTAAGATGCATGGGACGTAGTAAAAGCTCTAAAAATTGACTATTGTTACTCTTTATAAGACACATTTACATTAATAAGGGAAATCTCCATTTGTAATGGTGCCTCCCTCTACATACCAGGAAAAGAAGAATGACTACAAATTTCTAGAAACACATCAATGCATAACAAAGACTTAAATGTTCATAACCATCTAACTTTGTTTATTGTGCTTTTCCTCATAACCTCCCATAACTGGCCTCCCCCCCGCCCACCAACTCTCAAACACCTTTCATCTTTAGCTGGAGATGGTATTTAAAGCTGCGGCTTTCACCATTTGGGGGAGTTGCTCAGCTTTCCTGGGTCTCTCACATGTATACAGTAGGTATACATGTTATTAAACTTTTGTTTGTTTTCCTCAGGTTAATCTATCTTTTGTTTAATAAGGAAAACATCACAGTGAAGCACTCAGTGGAACAAGGTTTTGTACTTACGCAGACAAGAGCCAGAGCAAGATCACCTTCAATGGTGGGCCTCAGTTCCCTGTGGCCAGCAGGTCTCTCTCAGTGGTGGCTGGATGCACAGAGGTTCAAGTCTAGGAAATCTTGTCCCCTCCCCTCAGAAAACAGATATGAAGGTGTGGTTGGTCAGGTGCCTTATGATGCACAGACTTTCAGCAAAGACAAAAGAGTACTCATCAAGTTTGAAACAAGGAAAAATATGCCCACACAAGATGATAAGATGGGCACAGGCTGTGAGGACACTATCTCTTGGTGAGGGAATGATTTAGGTCCAAGACCCATTGTCATGCAGCTGAAGGGGGGTGGAAAGACTGTGTGCAGAACACTGCATTTGCCAATGGTGTAAATAATGGGGAAGACAAGATGAGACATTGTATATTTTCATCATTTACTATATATTTATGAGACTCAAGTGAAATAATGCTGAAGATTTAGAAAATAAAATGTGGTTGCTGGTTATACAGTAATATAAAATCAAGAATTCTGGCCATACATTAAAAAGATCATTCAAAAGTATAACTGAAAAGATGACTGTTAAATATTAATGCATTTGTGGTGATGGATAAATGTACTCAAATGCCATTGAACTATGCACTTTATAAATGGATTAAACAGTGAGTTTTATGTGTTTATATATAAATAAATATATATACAAATAAATATATATATTTACCACAATAAAAGAGAATAAGGATGATTTAAAAATAAACAAACAGGAATCTATAATATAATAAGTCAAGAAATATATTGATAAAGGAAAATGTAAGATTTATTAAAAAAACAAAGATTCCACTGAAAGACTTAAAACAATTTTAGATAAATTGAAAGAAACACTAAGTTCCTCTGTTAAAAAGTTAAATAGCAAATATACTTGTTTGTCTTAATTAAAATATAAATATATGAAAATAAAAATTAGAGCAACCAGATGATGTATTATTTTAACTTAGCAAAGTGATATAAAGTTATTCTGGAAAAGGTTTCATTCAAGAATATGCTAAAGAAATATGAAAAATAAGATTTATGAGGCAAAAAATGATTATATGAAAGGCAGACAGAGCAACGAAACAAGGAATCCAGTCTAGACTGACATACAGTTACAACTTTCTTTTTAGTCTAACCTTCCAAATTTCTCTTTAAATGGGGGTATTCATCCCATGGGCATGTAGTCTAACAATTTGTGTTCCTCGTTTTGTTCCTTCCATCTCACTTTATGCTTACAAATTATTTTTTCTTTATTGTTTTTCTAATGTTTACTGGATTGTTACATTACTATTAACTCTATTTCTTTTGTTAATTGGACATTATGCTGGCTCTCATCATCATGTTACTAGTATTAGTTTTCTGCCTTCTGAGTTCAAAATCAAACATATGTTTATCTTAAAATATAAAGAAAATGCTGACCATGTTTCTTGACTTACCACCTACTCCAGGAAGATGAAACATTTGAACATTTTTTCTTTCTTTACTGCTCCATACTCCTACAACCTGCTTAGATTGCTTTTATTTAACTCCTTTCTTGCTTGCTCACTGCTAGGTTTTAATATGATAGTTCAGTATTTTTAATACCTGACTGTGATTAGTCCCTTCTTTGCAGCATTTCTCTTTTTTCTAAGAATCGTTACTTCTAAGTCTCATTTCTTAGTATTCATATTTCAACTCTTCATTCCAAGTATCACAATTCAGTTAGGTATAAAAATGTCTAGGTCATTGTTACAAAGCCAAGTGTTGGAAGCAACCCAAGTGCCCACTAGTAAATGAGTGGATAAAAGACTATGGTGCATTTACACAGTGGAATACTACCCAGTAGAAAGAAGGAGCTCCTACCCTTTGTGACAGCTTGGATATAACTGGAGAGCATTATGCTAAGCAAGATAAGCCAGGCAGTGAAAGACAAATACCATGTGATTTTACCTATAAGTGGAACTTAATCAACAAAACAAACAAGCAAACAAAATATAACCAGAGACATTGAAATGAAGAAAAAGCTGACAGTAACCAGGTGGGAAGGGATAATGGGAGGAAAAGTGGGAAGGGTTTTCAGGAAACATCTATAAAGGACAAATGGACAAAGCCAAAGGCAGGTAGGATCAGGGGTGGGAGGTGGGGGATGACTAGAGTCGGAGAGTGGTGTGGAGGAAATGGAGACAACTGTACTTGGAACAACAATAAAAATGTGAAAATTAATTAATTAATTTATTTATTAATTTATTTATTCTGGAATAAAATCCAAAAAAAATAAAATTAAGACCATATCTGAACCTATGTTCCCCAGAAAGCTACTAGTTTGGAAGAGAAAGAAGTCCCAAGAAGCAGAAGTAAGCGATACACAGAATAAAACAGGGAAGGAAAGAGAACCAAGATGATGATGTATTAATGACCTGGTCACAGCTAAGTGTGACTAATCACTCTATCCTATAGGATTGTCTTCTGAGAAGATGTTTAATTACATCTCAGATCAATCCAACTTGGAGAAGAGGGATGAGGAGTGGGAAAATGTACCCTTCATTTCCCATGTCCTGTTATCTAAGTCCATCCCATGGGCCCATGTGTGGCCACAGAGCAAAATGCCTTTGCATCCCACATCTTGGCACCAACTTGGAACACCAGGTTTAGCAGAGGCAAAGTGCTATTGGTACCTGCTTGAAAATGCTAGAAGGCTGCTAACTGGTTGTGCAGTGACTGGAACAAGAAATTATGAGGCTGACAGAATCCGAAGTGGTTCATAAGAAGTATCTGATAAAGATACTAGATAACATTTTACACCTGCAGGACCTGCAGAAATTGAAATCTGGCAACATCTATTGTTGAAAAGGATATAAAAACAATGGTATTATATATTGCTGGATAGGTATCCATCATACGTGCTTGTAAGGTTAAATACTAATCATAAAATAAAAATAACTTTCCCAGGTGCCAAAAAGGAAAGAAACCTACCAGCTTTCAGAACATCTTCATTAGAAAACTTATAATTGTAAATTATTTCTGTTTCTTTGACATGTATGTAAATCTTTTCAATGCCTAAATAAGTCTCTTTACAGCTTTACAATTTTTATATAAAGCTCCTTAAAACTTTACAATCTTTCCCTAGGATCAGGGAGCCAAGTCTTTGAAATATAATCATCAAAGAGGATAATGTCCTCATCTCCTATTTCCTTCCTTCCTTCCTTCCTCCCATCCTTCCTATTTTTCTTTCTTCTTTCTCTTTCTTTCTTTGATTTAATCTTTATTGTATTTTTCTATTACCTTTTAGTTCCCTTATACACCCCTCTGCCAGGCAATCAACACACTGTTGTTTATGTCCATGAGTCCTTTTTCCTTTTGCTCAATCCTTCCACCCCCTCACCTCCCCACCCCCTACTAGCTGCTTTCTGTGAGAAAGTGGGAGTCTAACTTCCACAGGAGCCTTGTTCCAAAACTACCTCCTGTAATATAGAAATTTCTTTTTTCTTTGGATAAAACCAATTAGCTAACCCACATGGTCACCCCAACTACCATAGTTCATCATTTAGGATGAACTATTTGTGACAAATGTTGCTGTCAAGTCCTCTTACCTGAGGACTGGTTATTATCTCTCTTGACAATATGAATGTAATAGATTGTATCTACTTGGCTATATACAAGGGTGAGATTTTTTCCTCATTTTTGCAGTTTCTTTAGTGAATTGCCTATGATGCACATCACTTCCTGGCTCAATGTTTATTCAATAATAGAACTGTTTTCTTTCTCTTCTACCTTTGTTGGAGAAGTTTTCTGGGTTAGTAGGAGATTTTGTTTTTAATTATATTTTCCCAACATGTTCTCATTTTGGGTTTAGGTTTTAAATTCATGAGTATTCATTATACCATTATAGTTTATAACTTACAAACACACACATACGTACACACAGATATATTCATTCTAATGTATCAAATAATATTTTATATACCCAAAATATGTTAAAATATAGCCAACTAGTAAATGTTTACAACAAACAGAAAAAAATAAATTTTACAATCAGAGAAAATTTAAAAACTAAAAATAATTTGGAAGTGAAATTAAGTAAATCTCATTGATAAAATGAAAATTTCTCATTCCTATTTTGGCCCTTTCTTCTAGTAAAATGCCAAATCACTGAATATTTTAACAATTGAAATTAATTCATGCCAACATAAAATGAAAGTTATAACTCCAAGCAATATTATATTTTGTTTTATTATTTACAGCACTAAATGTTATACCTTGTTCAAAGCATTAGGTCTATGTTTAGAATTAGTACACTAAACCATTCATTTTTTTTTTTTTACTTATATGGAATCTTAAAGCAAAGCTCTTAAAAACATTCTGGTGTGAATTTCATACCTGTTTATTGCTGATTACATTGATGGAAATTAGTCTTTCACTATCTCAAATGACATCTTACATGCTGTCAACCAGATAAAAATGAAAACCTGGGTCAATTGTTTAATATTTACCAAATAACCAGATAAATACTACAATGTGGATAAAATATTGGCACAACTTAAAAACTATTATTAAAAAAATAAAAACTATTATTTACTTGTTATTTGGAGGATTTGGTATAATGTAGTTAGTAAGTCAATAGTGATTGATGAACAAAATATACACCTTTTGACTCCTGGTTCAATGTTATAAGAAATGGCAGCTACTAGCATTAAATTGAAAATATCTACTAAAAATTATTTTGAAAAAGTAAGTAAAGGACACTCATTTTATAACAAGAAAAATAAAGGAGAAATCTAAAATGACAAGCAGGAGAATAAATAAAAAACTTAGGATGTGTTCCATTTTAAAAACTACTTCCTAAATATGAACAAAGTGGACCACAGAATTGAACTAAACATCAGTGGCAAAGTGTGCATTTTTTTTTGGATGACTACAAAATGCAAAGTATTGAGACTTTGTGAATTGTTTCTTTTTACTCAGGTACCTCACATTTCCCACATTGCTGGGTCCAAGTTTGATTCCGGAAAAAGATTTGACTTTGGCAACTCAAGCCGTAGAGTGTAAATGTACCACAGCTTTTTTCATCTACTTATCTACTGATGGGCACTTGGGTTAAAAATGCTGTGGTATGTTTATACAGTGGAATACTACTCAACCCTAAAAAGAAGAAAACTTACTTTTTGTGACAGCATGGATAGATCTGGAAATTATTATGCTAAGTGAAATAAGCCAGTCAGAAAAAGACAAGTACCATATGATTTCACTTAAATGCGGGATCAAATTAACAAAATAAATTAGCAAACAAAATAGAGACAGAAGCATATGTATATAGAACAGACTGACAGCTGTCAGGGGGGAGGCTGTTTGGCAGGCTGGGAGGAAAAGGTGAAGGGCTGTGACATATAAACACAGACAACAATATGGAGATGTCCAGAAGGAAAGGGGGGTGGGGGAGTGGATGTGGGTAAAGGGGGAATAAATAGGGATGGAAGGAGACAACTTTGGGTGGTGAGCAAAGAATGCAGTGTGCAGATGATGTTTTCTTGGGTTGTACACTTGAAACCTGTATGGTTTTATGAAGCAATGTCACCCCAATACACTCAATAGAAAAAAGCTGTAGGGTGAATTATATCAATGTGTTACCACTACTCCTTATATTACTAATTGGGATATACTGCCTCACAATTGAAAGAGCACCAGCCTTAGAGTCAGAAGATTGTGCATTTTAATTCCCATTATGCCACTAAATTAGGAGTGGGGCCTGGACAAAATTCATTTACTTTTCTGAACTTGTTTATACTCTGGAAAGGAAAAGTACATAAGGTCCACTTTATAGTAATATTGTGAGAATTAAATATAATGTTGAACTACATAAGAATTCAATAAATGGTAGCTAGCAATATTTTTGCTTTACTAATATTATCATTGTTATCTTTATTCTTATTTCCATCTTTAGTTATTGCAATACTGGGCATATTATATAGTCTCTTGATGCCACAGTCTCCAAATATGCAAAATGGGAATAATAACCACATGTATTTGTTAGGTAGCAGCTAGGAATGAGCAGCTGGAAGGGAAACAAAGGCAGGGCCCCCACCATTAAAATCTAATGGAGAATATAACACAGGAGGCTGGAAGCAAAGAAAACAGGTCTCACCAACTAACTCAGCAGTCCTGAGCTCGGTTTTATAAGATTGCCTGGTGTCCCGAGCATCACAAACCAAACAGCACAGGAGGAGGGGAGAGTCCTTGAGACTGTGCTGAGGAAAGGGGCTCCTGTAACAATCTTACTAAGATTGCTGGATGTCCTGAACGTCATAAGCAGGAATTGTACAAGAAGAGGGGTAGTCCTTGAGATTCTATGCTGGGAAAGGGAGCTTCTGTAACAATTTCACTAAGACAAAGAACCTTTACTAACTGAGAAAGAAAGCCTTTGTAGCAGTACATTGTTCCCAAAGCAGGGTGGGAAGAAGAGGGATCTTAGAAGCCAGCTGAGGTCTATAAGGTCCCAACCCCAAAAGCTGATGTACTTAGATTAGCTAGGTACCCACTTGTAGCCTTGGCTCAAGTGTATAGAATAAACTCACTAACTTACTAACAAACTTTCTTTCTTCTAAATGTGGGTTATTTAGAGTTGCCAGGTGCCTGCTTGCAGCTCCACGCTTGTATGCGATTCACAAATAAACTTCCTAGTTCATTTCTACTATACGTGATTGTCACACACTTGAGTTATTTGCTTGTGAGCAAGACAAGAACTGAGATGGGGGAGGAAGGCCTGACTCCAGTCTCTCTCTCACTATCCATAACATATTCACTGGCTACTGTGAGGGTTAAATGAGTTAATATATGTAAAACACATAGCAAAATACCCTGCACACTGTGAATGTCATATAAATGTTAACCATTATTAATAGTATTAAAGGAATTAGATTTTATAAGCATCAGTGAACAGATTGGTGGGGGGTTCAAAATTTGAGGTGTTTAAAAAGGCAAACACCACAAATGCTAATCTGTTCTGCTCATACATAAGACTAATTTCAATGACCAATTCTGTACTGTTTAATTCCTGCAGCAATATAAAGAAATATGTCCTCTACTAGATAATAATAACCAGATGGAACAGAATAAAAACACATTCAAAACTAGAGACTTGAACAAATCTTGTGATTTCAAGTCTAAATGTGAAACATAAATGTCTAAATGATAGCACTACACAATTACAATTACTAAAACTATTTTGAGAAGTTTGACAATGATGCCCAGACCTGACCACCCAGGAAATCATACCAGAAGACCCTAGTGAAATATTTTAATTTACACCCATACAGATATCCTGTTACATGTCCCACCCCCAACTCCTGCCAGGGAACCTTCCAACCTCTCTTTCCTGCCCCTGCCAAATGAATTAGGAGTTGCCATGCTGCCTGGTGGAAGTAAATTTTCTTTCTGCATGTCAGAGTCTCAGGATCCCTGGTTTGAAGTCATGATGCTTCTCACCTTTAGTACTTCGTAGACATTTTCTTTAATGTTATTTATTAGCATCTATTCTCATCACAATAATTATACTCTAAGTATATATAAATCATTGTTAAAAGGGAAACACTTAGAAAACACTTGAAGATGAAAACTTTATGGAGATGGGATTAAGCTCACAATCCCAGCCAAGATTTAATTTCAGAGTTTAATGAGGCTTTTGTCCACTAGATCTATAATGTGTTCTTTGGGTAGATAAGAAATTACATACCTCACAATAATTGACATTGAAAGGGAATTATATTTTTACAATTATAGAGCAAAGCTTTCACTGAATGGTCAAGAGTATTGGCAGTCAATTTAAATTTCTCAAATTCATAGATAATAGTTAATAACTTAGTATGAAATTCAAACAGGGTATGTGGAGTCATAAAATATGTGTATTTCTTTTTTATCTAAGTTTTCTGGAAGGAAATTAATATTACCATTACTTATTAAGATAAAGGAATATGGCATGCATCATTTTCCTATTGATGAGTTGTCCCAATGTAGGTCTTTCTTGGAAAAGAATTTCATGGCTTCCATGTTTTAAAGTTATATACTTAAAAATATAAGGACTATTTTCCAAAGCATGGTATATAGATACCTCTACTCACTAAATACAATAGGAAACACACAAGATTTTAAAACTTTAATCAGCAAACAACTTTAAAATTTAAGGTAAACCAGATGTTACTTTAATTATCTTACTTTCTCCCCATAGCAACCTCATTATTGATTCAGTACTGGTATTATTTGCATTTTGCAGATTAGGAAACTTAGCCTTAGAAAACTTAAATTTATGTGCTCACAATGACTCAGATGATCAACTTGGCAAAGCTAGGGTTTGAGGTCATACTTGCTTATATCAGAACCTCCACTCTTGACCATCAGAACACAAGTTATGTGAGCACACCAGACTGTTAATAGGACCTTGATAGACATGTGAGTCTGACTCAGCCATTAAGACTTCCAGAAAAAGGGCAGTGGAGAGAGTTCTTATTTGGCCAGTATTTCATTGTTGGCTCACTTTAACCTATGTGCTCATAATGGATGAGATAGCCTTGTATTCTCCTCCCCACTTGTGGAGAGAGATCATATGGTCATTTACATAACTCCAAATTATGCAACTAAAATAGAAACAAGATATAGCAGATATAACAGTTTATTCAAGATCAAAGCTTCTCTTTCCATGGATCTATTGAAAGACATTACTAAGTGACACATTTGTTTAGAAATCAGAGTTACCCATAGGTGTTGCTTCATGCATGGTAATTGTCTCAGTACGTACAATCTGATTCCAGTGACTAAGTATATACTCACTGCCATATTATTTACTCTACCTTGAACATAATTATGAGATTACTGCAGTTAATTTGGTAAGGTTGAAAATGGACCCAATCAATTTGCAATAATAGTATTTACTGAACACATTATGCACTGTAAGGTCTTTATATGCTGTAGAAATAGGTCTTCCTATTCAGAAATTCAACTATTCAACTATTCAACTATTCAGAAAACCTCTGTGAACCACGGAGAAGGAAATAAACAGGGAAGCAAGATAAAAGGTTTATTTTGTAGCTGTTACAAAGTTTTCTTATTGCCTCCAGGATCTCAAGCAACACAAATCAATTTTGTAAGTATTACCAACAGGCCAACTTCCCTTGCAGGGGAGTGCTTAATATTGTGGGTTGCTTTTTTCTTTCAGTAATATGAAATCTTCTTAAGCAGTACTTGTTTAACAAATTTTGTCAGCATGATGACAAGGCAGTGTGAATGTGCACAGAAAAAAACCTGCAATTTTGAAATAGTCAGTAGTTCATCCAGGTATCGATTATGCTCCCTTTTGAAAAATCTGTGGAAGAAGTTACCAAATCTGCATACTTTTGCTTGCCTTTTCCTATAGATTTGTCCTAAAATAGCTTGTGCTTACTATGATAATTGATAGAATATAGTTTTTTTATTTTATTACTATCATAAAATGTGAAAAGTTTTATTTTGTATTCTTTTTTTTTTGAGTTTTCCAAAGAGTTACAGGAAGACAGGTGCCATTTTCTTTGAGGTGTTTATCCTTTAAAGTAAGGGAAATTGAGGGTGACCATGAACTAGCATGCCCTGGAACATTGACAGCTAAGACTCCCAAATGCAGCCTGCATCAGCTCACAAAAAGCGAATTTCCCGTCTACATAGGAGCTCAAATAAACCCTAAAACACATATGAAAGTCTTTTCCATGTCTATATCATCATTCAATAATTTAATAAACAAACTCTGGCATCTACCCTGTGCCCTGTTTTGGTAGTACAGATACTGAGACTTTCCCACCTACATGTCCCTTTGGTAAGTGACATTTCAGTACCTATCAGTAAGCTTCCAACCACTGGTACCTGCGACTTCAAGCTCTCTCTCTAACCCTCGCAGCCCACTCTGCCTGCATGCAGGCCATGATGGATGGTGTTAATGCTGATCCCAGCCCCCTGCCTGCTAGCAGCATTTAGCATGACTGCTGGGAAACGATAGACACAAACTCCATTTTCATAACCTCTTTGGATGGGATAACTCTGAGGTGGTGTCTTGCACAGTCTCCCAGAATTTTCCAGCTACAGTAAACTCCATTTACCCACCATAACTAGCTTGAAAAACTACTTTATTTTATCTTGGACTTTCCTTCCATCTAAACCGCATTTTCTTAGTTTGCTGCTATCAATGTAACAATGTCCAAACCTATAGAGAATTTTTATAAGAATTTATGTGAGCCAAAAGTGACAACAATTGTCAGGAAGCAAGATCTGAAATGCTCTGGAGAATGACACTTTTGCTGTTTCTTTTATACATTTCGAATTAAAAAGGGAACCTAAGGAAGATTACATGCATGTTGGAGAAAGGAAGGTTGGATTAGATTACAGAATAGTTAACATTATTATGCTCTTGAGGATGGTCACTCTTATTTCAAATGTGCGTTAGCCTTAGATGCACAGAGACAATGGACAGAGCTTGCTTAAGCCAAATATAAACCCTTTACTAGAAAGTTATATGCCTTAGTTAGGAGTTTATAATCAGATCACCTGTGAGGTTATTTCTATAGAACCCCTTTTCCATTCATGCTGCTGGTTATAATCTGTGCTCTCCTTCCAAATGACTTGTATTGATATCTTTGTCTCAGTGTCTGCCTCTGGGAAATCCTAACCTACAATATAATATAATGATGATTAAAGCAAGATCCGTCATTAAGAGATTTAGAAAAGAATAGTCAGAGAACCAGGGACAATAGTGATTCTGAAGATTTTTTTTAATCCTCACCCAAGGACAGCATTTTTTCATTGCTTTTAGAGACAAAGTGAGAGCAAGAAATATCAATGTAAAGGAGGAACATCAACTGGTTGCCTCCTGTATGCTCCAAACCAGGGATCTAACCCACAACCTAGGTATGTGCCCTGACTGGGAATCTCTGTAACCTTTCGGTTTTGGGACTACACTCCAACCAACTGAACCACACTGGCCAGGGCAAGAGTACAGTGCTATAAGAAGTTCAAATAAGCCCTGCAATGAATTCCCTGTATTTAGCACTTTGTGGTATCTAGTTAATCTTTGTGAAACTATGTGGCAACCATAAACATTGGCTGCTCAGATCTCCTTTCAAGAGAGAAACTTCTGAAAGAGTAGAGTTGGCTGACAGGCCCCACTTGTTATTTCCTTGAAAGCTCTTATCGCGGGCATGCCAAGACCACAGTCTCCCTGGAAGGCTCCCTAGCAGACACTGAACATGGCATGTGTTATCAGTCACAGTTTCAACACAAACAGCAACTGGTTCACACAATTGTGGGGGAAGCCGAGGCAAGTTCAAAGTGCATAGGACCAGCCATCAGGGAGGGCAGGCTGGAACTCCCAGGTACCAGCTGCAGCCACAGTCCAATGCTGTCTACAAGCTGAACTTCTCCTCAAGGAAGTCTCAGTTCCCTTTTAAGGCCTTTTACCTGATTGGTGAGGCCCACTCAGATTTTCTAATCCCCTTTACAATATGTCAACTGATTGTAGATCTTAATCACAAAATACCTTCATAGCAACTAGATTAGGGTTTGAATAACAATCTACTATAACCTAGCCAACTTGACACATAAAATTGATGACTGCTGCAGTGTTATTAGAGGCAAGTTACTTCTGCCAATATGAGCTTCCTCCACTGGGTGGTCAGTAAGACATAGGAAATCACTAAATTAGGACAGTGACTCTAATAAGGAAAACAAGCACTCAAATTAGGACCAAGTCATTGCTCTGAAATAAAGCAGTTTTCTTATTTTTGATTTTGTAATACATTGCTAAATTTAAAATACTATCCACAACTGTGATTATGAGTTATAGTTCCCTTTCATTGATAATCTGTATTATAATTTCTAATCTATTATAAGGTTTAGAATTAATTATCTAAAATATTATCAGAGGCTAATATGTAGTTAACAAAGCTTTGTGATAAATGTAAATTCTACAAAACCTAGTCAATAATTTCTCTATATCAATTATATAAAATGTAGTGTTTGCTTTTACCTATGACAACTACAAGTATAAAATGATAGTGTTATAGTAACTATGGCACTGAAATTTAGAGGAATAATTTCCAACATTTATAGATACAACACTATTAATTTGTAATATTGCTGGATGTGATTCTCTTAAAATCAACTTCTTTTAAACATGTACACATTGAATACTGCAGAATCACTGACTGGCTTAATTTACTTGGCAGAAGTCTCCAGGTCCATCCATGTTGTCACAGAGGGTAAGATTTCCTT
Source organism: Anoura caudifer (assembly GCA_004027475.1). NCBI lineage: Eukaryota > Metazoa > Chordata > Mammalia > Chiroptera > Phyllostomidae > Anoura > Anoura caudifer. The sequence continues at coordinate 7,405 of PVKU01013325.1, read as the reverse complement.
TTTGCTGCTGTATAGTACTCCACTATGTAAATATACCACAGCTTTTTATCCACTCATCTACTGATGGACACTTAAGCTGTTTCCAGACCTTGGCTATTGTAAATAATACTTCTATGAACATAGGGGTGCCTATATTCTTTTGTATTGGTGTTTTGGGATTCTTAAGATATCTTCCCGGAAGTGGAGTCACAGGGTCAAAAGAGAGTTTGATCTTTAATTTTTTTGAGGAAATTCTATGCTGTTTTCCACAGTGGCTGTACCAGTCTGCATTCCCACCAACAGTGCACTAGGGTTCCCTTTTCTCCACAACTTTGCCAGCACTTGTTGTTTGTTGATTTATTGATGACAGTCATTCTGACAGGTGGAAAGTGATATCTCCTTGTGATTTTAATATGATCTCACTTAAATGTGGAATCTAATGAACAAAATAAACTAACAAACAAAATAGAAACAGAAGCATCGATATATGGAACAGACTGAGAGCTATCAGAGAGGAAGAAGGGGACTGGATAAAAGAAAGTTGAAGGAATTAGCCAAAGAACATATATGCATGACCCATAGACATGGACAACGGTGTGGGAATGGCCTGAGGCAGGGGGACTGGGTGGAGGTGGGCAAAGGGGAAAAAGTGGGGATAACTGTAATAGCATAAATGATATAATACAATAAATAAATAGATACTGTAAAATCATATGTTCACATTTATAAGCCATTGTTTATTTACTTTATTAGCAATTAGGTTCAAACATTGTTCCCATTTTCTTCACAATGTAAACTGAATCTCACTCATCAATTGAACTTCAAGAGAATGCCTCACTGAGCAAGTGAGACACCAACTCAAATGGCTTGTCACAGCTCTTTATTGCTAAAATTTGTTCAGTGGTTTTCATTTTTTGAAAATGTGGTTTTCCTTCAGTAGGCAAAACTTGGTTCATTAAGATATTTAATTTTGATTCTGCAATAAATGACTCATGATTACTCACAGTTTTTCCAGAAAATCAATTTGGTTGTGGGAAATGCATTACAGCTCTATCAAGATCAAGGTGGCCTGGTTAGCTGTCCTCGTAAGGCCAGTTCCAGCCTTACATGGAGAAAGAGTACTTCTCTGTCTATGTAGCCATGATTGGAAATTTTCACATATTCCCCTTGGTCTCAAAGAACTTCTTTTATTAGTTTTCATTGTGTAGCCCTGGCTTTACCTACCCAGAAATTTTCATCATTACGAAGGTATTTATTGTTTAACTAGCAAAAGCAAGGACCTATTCTCTAGAACTGTATTGGCCGATTGTAGTAGTCACTAGCCCCATATGGTTAGTTATGTTATAATTAACTGAACATAATTAAAAATCAGTTCTTTAATTGTAATATCCCCATTTTGAGTGCTCAATATCCACATGTGGTTGGAGGCTACCATATTAGACAATGCAGATTGTTTCCATCACAATAGAAAGCTCTCTTGGACAGCACCTCCCTAAATAGTCTATAAAGTATCTGGTTAATAACTTGGGTCTTGAATAAGATTTAAGTTATATTTTATGAAAGTTTCAGATATATCTAGCATTATGTATTCATAGATGTTATTCTTTGTTAAGTGCCATAACAATCCTGATGGATACATATTATTATTCTCAGATGAGAAAACTGAGGCCACATACAATGGCAAATGACAAAAGGTAAGAGTTTGTTGTTTTTATGGCCTACTAATATTCCATTATACATGTGCACTCATGGAGATGTAAAGTACAACATACACAAAATAGTCAATAATACTGTAATAACTATGTGTGGTATCAGGTAGGTATACCTGAAACTAACATTGAATTACAACTGTAATTGAAAATTGTTTTAAAAATTTAAATTATGAAAGAGGACCCCCAAAATGGAATTATCATCTAGAGGATGGGGCCCTTGTAGTACAGGCTTCTCCATGTAGATGAGTGTTCTAGAAACCCATCTGTATCAGTGTACCAGCTGGCATTGTTGTGAGAGGCTGCATTCAGCTTCAGTGAATTTTTTTAAGGTTTTTTCAATGCATTTGCTCATTTCGTGATGGGTGATTTATAAGTGTACCTGTGCACACTGCACTGAGTGTTCAGCAGTTCTTGACCAAAAACACCATGACCCCTGTGCCCCACCTTCCCTATTCACCCAATCTCACCTTCAGCAACTTTTTTTTGTTTCTCTGGATGAAAAAAGTCCTGAAAGAGAAGTGTTTTGCCAATGTAGAAGAGGTGAAACAAGCAAACAAAAAAACCTGGCAGAAACACTAAAAGGCATTAAAATCAACGAATTCAAAAACCGTTTTGAGCAGTGGAGAGAGTGTCTCAATAGCTATATTGCATCAAACAGAGAGTACTTCAAAGGTGGCTAAAGTTTAAATATGTAAGAATAAACATGTAAGAAAAATACACAAATTTTATAAACAAATTCTGTTTTGGAGGGATTCTCCCTTGTACACAAGCCCACATCACCACACAAACATAAAAAAGAGTAAATGACAAGCTGATTCATGCTCTTCCCACCATAACACACTGTCTCAAAGAGTGAAATATACTCAAAGACACTCCTCAAGTACCAGTATGATAGAAAACAATGCCCTAAAAACAAGCTCAATTAGGGAGAGTTTATTCTCTGAGATGAAGACAGTAAAAGAAGAATGTTTGTGACTGGGAAGAATGACACAGGGGATGGAGTGAGAACGCATCTGGCACAGAGGGCCCTCTCCAGAAGGAACACTTGGGTGTTTTGTTTTGTTATTTACACATTCAATACACAAAAGTTTTCTATCCTAAGGCAAAATGTAGAATATATAAAACTTATGTATCAACATAGATTTCATAGTGTTGTTTATACAATGGGAAAAACTGTGGTACATTTCCACAACGGAATACTATGCAGCAGAAAGAAAGATGGAGCTCCTACCCTTCACAACAGCATGGATGGAACTAGGGAGCATTATGCTAAGTGAAATGAGCCAGGAAGTAAAACACAAATACCATATGATCTCACCTATGAGTGGAACCTAATCAACAAAACAAACAAGTGAGCAAAATAGAACCAGAGACACTGAACTAAAGAACAGGCTGACAGTAACCAGAGGGGAGGGAGGGAGAGGGATAACAGAGGAAAATAGGGGAAGGGTCATCAAGGAACATATAAAAGACTTTATATGTTCTTTATACATATAAAGGACCCAGGGACAAAGCCAAAGGGGGGTAGGATCAAGGGTAGGAGATGGGGGTGGGTGGGGTGGGTGGAGTGGTGGCAGGAAAATGGAGACAACTGTACTTGAACAACAATTTTTAAAAAGAATGGGAAAAATAGAAATACCTAAATGCCTAATAATAGAAATACAGTTAATGAAACTCAACTGAAGATTATTTAGCTACTGGAAACAGCTGTTAGGAAATCAATATAATAGGACAAAGAAGTGCTTTGATGTAGTCTTCAGTTCAAAAGATACTGCTAATTCAAAAACATGTACAGAAAAGATTACATTAATGCTCATGAAAAGCACACCCATACTTGCATGGAAAGATATGAAATGCTAACATTTGGAATTACCAAGTAGTTAGAATTTATTTTTCCCTTTATACTACAATGCTATAAAATTACATAAATTGTACTGTAAAAAAAGGTTTAAAAACCTTAAGTAACAGAATAATTTGGGAAGTCCTGTTTATCTTCTCAAGTTAAATGGTAAGAGGTAATTAATTCAAAGGACTTCAATTAAGGCCCACTAGTAAAAAGCGTGTTTCCTTTTGTGATCACCATATGCACACACCTCCCCCACCCCAATACATATATATGAACCATTCCTCAACCTATGCATTAGTGTGATGTAAAGATTATCTGTCAGATTGAACCAACACACAGTAGTGTTGTCATATTTGATGATCTACCAAAAGAAAACTTGTTCTGTCACTCACAGGCATGTACACATGGTCTCCAGATATTTTCATGGCTAGCGTGTCTACAGGAATCTGTTATTAGGCATTAGAATCAGAGCAAGAAATGTCACATCAAGGAGACATTTGAGAAAATAATTTAAGGACTATGGAAAATTATCATATATATATGCTTCCTAAAGAAAATAATTGTATAAATTATTATGTCTTAACTTCAATTTCTCCCACTCATCTGCAAATTTCAGCATAACGTGAACACATACAGGGACATTAAGGTATTGCAATTCAGATTTGCTTTTAAAGGTGCAAACTTTAGTATCTCAATATCAATTGTGCTGGGCTTTCAATTTTATATTTAAAATGAGTCTCTTCTGAAGGAGAAATATTTCTCATTCCTGTCAACATAGATAAATTCTGAAAAAGCAATTGAGATTTAAAATTTTAGAAACATACTTCATGAAAATAATGAAAATGTAAATTCATCTTTAATGAAAAAAGAGGTTTTTTTTTTAATTTAATGGTTTTACTTTAATTTCCTTGCCACAAAATGAGAAAAATAAAATGGCAACAAAAAACTATAGCAGGACATCTTCACTAAGGAATCCCTCTTATACTGCAGTGTGGGAAAATAAATGTACTTGTACTGAAGGTCAATAAAGCAGGTTTTTAGAATCTTAATCTTTGAATCTTTTAGAAAGAATCAAAAAGAAGAAGAAGAGCCCTGGCTGGTGTAGCTCAGTGGATTGAGTGCGGGTCGCTGGTTCTATTCCCAGTCAGGGCACATGCCTGCATTGCAGGCCAGGTCCCCAATAGGGGCCACATGAGAGGCAACCACACATTGATGTTTCTCTTCCTTTCTTTCTCCCACCCTTCCTCTCTCCCTGAAAAAAAAATAAATGAAACCTTTTTAAAAAAAGTAGAAGGAAGGAAGAAAAGACTCTTAGAGGGTGCAGGGTTTTACACTGAAAAAGAAATTGAAGGAAAAAAATTGGCTGAATATTTGTCTCCATTTTCAATGCAATGTTAAAGAAATGTAAGTCAGCCCAAACAATGTATGTAAGTTCCAGAATGCACATGTTCCATGGGGCAGAGTACTAGAAGTGAGGGAAACATTTCAGTCATGGTATTATTCATTTGGTCACTCTTCTGCCTATGAAGTTAAAAGAGAAAAATCTGTCTCTCAAAGTGGATACTGTTATTACCTCTATTCCAATAGCAATTAGTGGAATCACCATTCCTCTAAGCCCATAGAATCTGGAACAAAGTTCAGAACATCTTAATTAGCTTAGTTTTTTTTTAGGGGGGGTAATTTCTCCTTAGATCCATGAGGAGAGATGAGTGCATTTCTGCATCCAGATATTGTGGAAAAGATAGATGTGTTGGCCCAAGGGATAAATTGCTCATTTATTAAAAATTGTAATTCCAAATTGATCTTCTTTTTCTGCTATTAGGAGTCACTGTAGTTCTTCCAGAGTTCATTAGTATTTCTGAAATATGACACTTTCATCCATTAAATCAATTAGGCCTCCTTAAATTTATAGGCCTCTCTCTCTGATTTAAATTGCCATTTTTGTTAGTATTCTATACATCCTAATGAAGTCAAATGACACTGAAATTTTGTCCCATAAAATTAGTTATATATCAAAGGTATAAGTAATCTCTAAATGCTAATTTTAAAATCTCCATCTAAAGACAGAAGAGAAGGCCTCTTCTCTTTTATATGCAGTCTCCACTGCCCATGATATGATTTGCTCTAGAAGTTAATATTTCACCTAGAAATAGCAATGCTCTTTCAGACACACAGAAGTTAGGGCACTGGCCTCTAGGTGCTCTTGAAATTCATTGTAGCATCACTGATTAGAGATTTTATCTTTTAAAAAATCTAGATGTTATATTATTTTGCTGAATGACTACATTAATTGTTTGTAGAATTAGATATATCATTTTTCCAGCTGAGTTTGTTTTTACAATTGCTTAGCCCCCATCTCTGAAAGCATTTTAAAACACTTTTCTTTTTTCTTTTTTAATTTTAATTGTTGTTCTTGTACAGTTTTCTGTCTTTTGCTCCTATCCCAGCCCACCCCCCAGCCCTCCCCACCCCCTCCCATTTCCACCCCCCTAGTTTTTGTCCATGTGTCCTTTATACTTGTTGCTCTAAACCCTTCCCCTTTTCCCCTGGAATTCCCTCCCCTCTCCCTTCTGGTGACTGTCTAATATCCTATTGTACCAATGGAGTTTGTAAGGGCATTATGAAACAAAATCAACAAATAGAAGTATACATTTTTTTCAGAGAAATAAAGTAATGACTTGGTAGCAAATAAGGACCCAAACTTAAAAGTTGAGGGCTGTGTTGATTAGATATATGTGAATGTTGAAAGCTCAATATAATATGCCTGATATAACTTAGAATACTAACATGTAAACTTCTGAGTGTTTTACAAAGCATTTTGGTAGTAGAAGCAAAAGTTCATAGAGTGAATTAGAGCTTATGGTTTAGTTCCAAACCTGATAAATAGGTGTGATGCTTTTATAATTCTTTTACTTTCTGTCTTAATAAAAACCTGTTTTGTTTTTAATATTGGTATTTCTTCAATGATATAATAGTTATTTTTTATATCCCATATAGTTAATCCAAGGTCTTAAAATAATTAAGTGAAGAACAGGGTATTCAAGCACCATTTGCCCTTTTCTGAGAGAGTATCTATGAGAAATCCTATCAGCATTTGGGTTAAAACAAAGAAAAAAAAATACTTGGAGACTATTGGGCTAAGTGAAATAAGTCAGTCAGTAATTCTGCAGTATTTAATGGATGCATGCTTAAAAGCAGTTGATTTAAAAAAAATTCACATTTAGCAATATTATGAATTAATAGTATTGTACCTATAAATGTTGGAAATTATTCCTTTAAATTTCAGTGCTTTAGTTACTACAGCACTATCATTTCATACTTATAATTGTCATAGGTGTAGCAAAAGCAAGCATTGTATTTTATATAATTAATATAGAGAAAATTATTGACTTGTTTTTGTGAAATTTATGTTTATCACAAAGCTTCTTAACTACATAATAACTTAAGATTATATATATTTTAGATGATTAATTCCAAACCTATTAATAGATTAGAATTTATAATACAGATTATCAATGAAAGTGAAATATACCTAATAATCACAGTTGTCGACAGTATTTTACATTTAGTGATATACTACTAAAACAAAAATAAGAAAACTGCTTGTCCTGGAAGACAGTGGTTGAGATTTGAACAGGGCTTTATCACAAAGAGGCAGAATGTAGACTCAAAAAAAGCAAGAATAGTTCTTCAGCTACTAGATGGTTGGACAAGAAAAAGGATAATTCCAGAGACTTTCACAAAGATAAACAAATGTTTAACAGTACCATACTTAGAAGAGTATAACATGCTTTTTCAAAGAAACAAAAGCATAAATTAAGAATAGGGGTAGGGATCTGTTACAGAATAAAAGAGACTAGAGATTTAA
>PVKU01013324.1:0-29593 GCA_004027475.1 Anoura caudifer | reverse complement strand
TCTTTATAACTAACAGACATCATTTACATGGAAAACTTCTATTAAGAACCTTCTAAAAAAATAACCTTCTATGTGGGATACCAAAATACACACTCTGCCTTCAAAAGATGGAGGTAAGAGTCCAGAAAAAAGAAAGTCTAACATTATTTGATAATAGAAATAATGGGTATGGAAATGGAAACAGAATTTAAAGTAGTGGATTAACTGGGTTCTAGTAATAAAAGGAAGAGTTAGGAGACCATTACTGTATCATGTGAACCATACAACCACAGTGAGACTTAGAGCTAAATGCTTTCTAAACATTTAATTTTCTTGGCTACATGAAGAGAATCATATTTCAGTTTATTTCTTCCTCTAATAAAATTTATATGTAGAAAATGTTATAAACGTGAAGCATTACTTAAAATTCACATCATGGTAAGACATTTGTATTTCCCTTTTTAAAAAAAAGCACTTCTAAAAAGGGATAAATATTGTATCTCGTTGTTTGGCTAGTTTCTTTGCCAGGAAAAGTTTTAAAATGTATCATGAATGTTTTGCCTTTGTGTTTATTCATGATTGATAAGTGCATCTTGAAACATGGTGGCTATTTCAGGATAACTTAGAACACCAGAAAGATTAGTTGAGGCCGTGAGAGGCCTACCAGGCTTAGAGACTGAGGGCAGGGAAAGGAAATGAGTTTGACAGTTTAGTTGTCATGCCGACAATCCGAGTTCCTCGGGGTCAAATACCTTTAGTGTTACGCAGATACATAAAAATCTCATTATTTGATGAATTTGTAAGATATACATTTTGCAGGAAATATATTTTATTTATAAAATCATCTTTTAGAATAAAATATTTGAAATGTAATATAAGACTTACATTGTTTTTGTTTGGTTACTAAACAAAAGCAACAGAGAACATCAAAAAATAAAGATGATGTTTTTCTATTTAAGAGCCGTGAACTTTATTATATTAATGTTATTTTGACATTGGTTTTGGTCTTTTTTTTAACTTTTTGTTATATAAGTGCTCAACTCACTTTGAATTTTATTTATTTTATCTATTTTATCCTTGTAGCGTTTTTACAAGAAAGCAGCTGCCTTTGTGTTACGAGCAGTTGGTAAACATTCTCCTCAACTAGCACAGGCGATAGTTGATTGTGGAGCACTGGATACGCTGGTGATATGCCTGGAAGATTTCGACCCTGGAGTTAAAGAGGCTGTGGCCTGGGCCCTTGGAAATATTGCAAGACATAATGCAGGTAATGGAGCATAACTTAAAATAGGATTATTAAAGTTTATATTTATTAGGCAAATCTGGCTTTGCTTAGTAAAGCATGGGTGAGTTTTTAATGATGTTTCTATACATTATAGGAGATAAGCTTTGAATGATGCCCAAGTTGTTTGAATTACAAATTCACACACACAAAAAATCTATACATCCCAGCTTCTATCTGTTGCAAAGGAGAAATTTGTAGATGGAAAGGAGGGGCAGGAAATGGGGCAAATGATATTAATTCTCAAATTCTCATTTAAGAAATGACTTTAGTTTGTCATCCTTCAGGGTACATTGAATCTTCACTCTTACGCATAATACAGGGTATTCTAAATCATCCAGGGGCCATATCATATGAGTGAGTAATGTTAAAAAGATATGGACGTAACTTTCTAGAACATGTTTGTATTCAGTCTGTATTGGGCAGGAAGGAAGGAGGAGAAAGAGAAGGACCACCTTTACTTAGAAACTGACAGTTTGGTGCCAAGACCTCCTGTATGAAGTTGTGCTGATATACCTGGTCAATAAAAATACATAGTGAGCAAAACTGCTAAATGATATGAACAAACGATACAACAAGAATATACAGTTTAACAAACATATGTAAAAATGATCAGCTTTGCTAGTAATCAAGAACTGTATATTAAAACATTAGTGCAAATATCTTCCCCCCATTTATTACTTGGAGCGGGGGAGAGTAAAGCAGAAATAGAGCTAAGTGGCTAGGAGCACTGCGGCATTAGACAGGACCAGAGTTTGGGTCCAAGTTCTACCACTATGTGACATTGGATATGACTTTTAAACTTTCAGAACCTTCACTTCCTCATCTGCAAATAGAGGGTAATTATTTCAGAGTTACTTCGGGATTTGTTGTAGGATGTTCACAGGCGCTACCTCCGTGATTTGTGAGGATGATGAGATACTACATGTGAAGCACTTAGAACAGTGCTTGGCATATGGTAAATACTCAAAAAATGAAAGGTATTAATATTGATACCAAAGGTTAGAGAGGACTTGATAATGTTTTTGCCTGTTGGTGAAGGAACTACAAATTGTATAAACTTGAGGAAAGTTGTTTGGTAAAACTAATCTAAGTTACAAAATGGTTTATAGTTACTCTAAAAAGCCTGCTTTGGGAATTCATCCTAAGTAAAGAATTCCACATAATGAAAAAACTACACTCATAAAAATGTCATTGTGGCATTATTTTTTTGCATTTTATTTGGAAATGAGCAAAAGTTTATTGAAACTGGTTTTGGGGACAATGGCTGGGTGGATACTTGAGAGTTTTCCAAAGAGAACTATGTATTGTGCTTTAGGCTTCTCAAAAGACTTTTTTTTTACATGTATATTATACAGGGTCCAGCAGAAAGGAAGGCGTGCTTGGGTGTGGTTGGTAGGGTATATGAGTGTCTCACATGAGGTGGGCAGCAATTTGCTATTTCACCTAAAATGTCATATAGTGTGCTTGAGTGTGATATTGTTATGTTATAGAATTACATACTTATGATTTGGGAATAAAGGATTTTGTAATAAAAGAGGGGCATTATTTGTGCTGGACCCTGTATGGATCTGCCTGACTGTCTCTCATTGTTTATAATTTAAAATGTTTTATTTTTATAGCTGTTATTCTTGAACACACAGGTAAATCAACATGTATATTCAAAAGATGTTTCTTTCTTTCTTTTTTAAAAAAGATTTTATTTATTTATTTTTAGAGAGGGGAAGGGAGGGAGAAACAGAGGGAGAGAAACATCAGTGTGTGGTTGCCTCTCACATGCCCCCTACTGGGGACCTGGCCTGCAACTCAACCATGTGCCCTGACTTGGAATAGAACCTGCGACCCTTTGGTTCACAAGGCTGGTGCTCAATCCACTGAGCCACACCAGCCAGGGCTCAAAAGATGTTTATTTCTAACAAGTAAAATGGTTAAGATTAATTTATCCCTTTATTTAAAGAAACATTAACATTTATATATATAAAAGTATGCTATTTAGTTGTAGATCTCATTTTGAAAATGTTTTTTATATATACAATATAATACACCTTTTTATTTTGTATAAAGTTTTCAAAATCTTAAAAATACTGTAAGATGAATGGAATTTAAAAATCAACATTGTTAGCACAAGATTCATGTTAATGTTTATTCATGTAAATAGTACAAAATACTGCCTAATTAGTGCGGTTGGTCAATTTTTGGTACTTTAATTTTCTCTGTTATTGTAAACCGTGCATAAAATGCTTGCCTATTGAGAAGCGCAGAATTGTCAGAGCCTAAACAGCTGACATCTGCTTACTCTTATAGAAGAAAAAAAAAAGAACAACAAGCTGTTTCAGCCTAATCTACCTCAAATGTGTTCATGTAACTGGAGGTCCATCTATTGACCTGTATGTTTTTCAGCTCAGGATTGGTCCACATGGTTTATGAAACCAGGAAAGCTGATTTGAAATGCAGATGTTGAGACACTGAAGCACCCCCTCCCCTTTTTTTCTTTGCTGTATCTGTGAGGGTGAAAAATGGGCTGCTTGCACAAGGGTCGGTCACTCATATGCAATTACTTTTCCTGGATCCACAGAATTGTCACAAGCTGTGGTGGATGCGGGAGCAGTTCCTCTTCTAATACTCTGTATCCAGGAGCCAGAAATTGCTTTGAAAAGGATTGCTGCTTCGGTCCTCAGTGATATTTCAGAGCATTCTCCAGAGTTAGCGCAGACAGTAGTGGATGCAGGAGCTATTGCCCACCTAGCCCGGATGATTCTGAACCCTAATGCGAAACTGAAGGTATTTAAAAATGTTAAAAAACAGACTTCTGTTAATCTAAGAAAATGAAATTGTGTATAGATTAATATTATACATCCAAAATAATTTGTAAATTGTCATTGAAAACAGATATGACTATATTATGTATTTGGTCTTCTACTATGTGAAAATTATGCTGTAAAGATTAGACAATAAAGATATGATTGGGAAAAATATGCGCAGTGCTAAAAATTAGAAGTAGCATCAGTATTAACGTTAATCACTAAAGTAAGGAATCACATAATGATTGAATCTGAGGGTGGGAAGGCTCTTAACATTTTTCTAGCTCACCACTATTACACATTTAAGTTTCTTATGAAAATTCTCATATTCATATTTCTTTTCTGTAGCTTTCTAAAATCTGATTTTCAGTTAATAGTCACCAAGTATACTTTTATATGTTAATAGTTATATTCTGTAAGGTTTAAAAAATTTTAATGTTAACTGAGCAATGAGAAGTTCTTTGAAATGTTATCAGCATCATGCCAAAAATGTTAGTTCTGCCTGATCTTTTTTGTACTATATCATCACATGTGTTGTAAATTAACAATTTAAGTATTACATAGTTAAGAAACAGTATTTATCCAAAGGTCATATTCTTTGATCATCAATGATAGAGATTTAAACAGTCTTTTAACAGATTTAAACAGTCTATGTTGAACAGATTTAACATAGAGAACTAAGACACTTAATTGGAAATTAGGGTGGGCTGGGTAGGGAGTAAAAGACAGAAAACTGTACAAGAACAACAATTAAAATAAAATTTAAAAAATAAATGGGAAATTAGGGGATTTAAGAAATTGAATATTTAAGTGTAAGACTAGGATGTGAACGTCTCAAGACTCAGAAATCTTAGGTTATGCTGGATATGTAATTGTTTCTTCTTTTTATAAAGGAATTTGACTGTGTAAAGCTCTTTAAATCATATCTGAACTCTGAAGGGGACTCTACCTAATATTTTGTTTTATTTTGGTTTTTGCTTAACAGCGTCAGGTCCTTTCCGCTCTTGCTCAGATTGCAAAACATTCTGTGGATCTGGCAGAAATGGTGGTTGAAGCAGAGATTTTTCCAGTTGTACTTACCTGCCTGAAGGACAAAGATGAATACGTGAAGAAAAACGCTTCCACTTTGATTAGAGAGATTGCAAAACATACACCTGAGGTAAAACAAAACAAAAACTCAGCTTTAAATACAACAATATAGTCAGTTTTCATTGTTAGGTGAAACATCAATTTGTATAAAAGACCTAGGTGCTGTGCCTCATGGTTTGGTTAGTTAGTCAGGGTTTCTCATCCTGAGCACCATGGAAATTTTGGACTAATAATCCTTTGTTGTGGGGGGCTGTCCTGTACACTGCAGGATGGACATTTAGCAGCATCCTTGGCCCCTGCCAGTAGTGTGCCTTCCCACCCTGTGAGGATCAAAACTGTCTCCACATATTGCCAGATGTTTACCAAAGGACAAAAGTGCCCCCTGTTGAGAACCCCACTGGCTTATATCATTGGAGTTGGAGACAAAAATCTCAGTTTTTACTTATTTCCTCTTTTTACATTTCTAGACTGTGGGGACCATAGTCCTTTCCCATTCTTGTCATTTTAGGTCAGCTGAGAGTAGTAAGAGGTTGTACAGTTCCAGGGTGGGAGAGACCACCAGGCCCCAGCCCCGTGTAACTGCTCTAGTAGCTTCTCTTACATGGTGGTTCCCACTCTGAGTTCTTAGATGCCAAAGGCATAGAAAGGAAGCAAGCCTGGGTGGATTCTGAAGTTGCACCTTTTTCTGTGTATATTTTGACTAATCAATTTCATTTTACTAAAGTTTATAGTCCTCATAATTTCACCTAACATCTTTACTTGGTTGAAATTTTTATGATTGGATATAATCAGCTAGTAATAATTGTTTGCAAAGGGGGGATAATTAGGCTAGAATATTTCAAGTCTGACATTATTGTCATTCAGCATTTAGTGATGAATCTCCTTCCATTCACACATCGTGATTGGGGCTTTTAGTAGTTAGCTAGTTATGAACTAGCCCTAAGCTTAGTGTCTAGGTGGGGAATTTTGACAACCATGAGAATAGGGATAAAAGTTGTGCCATTAATGCATGAAAATTTGAAGCACAATAGAAGCACCACACAGTGAATATATTTGTACATTTAAAATAGGATTATTACACCCTGACTTGTGTGGCTCAGTGTGTTGAGTGCTGGCCTGTGAATCAAAAGGTTGCTGATTTGATTCCCAGTCAGGGCACATGCCTGGGTTTTAGGGCAACTGATTGATGTTTCCTTCCCTTCCCTCTCTCTAAAAAATAAATAAAAATATTTTTAAAATAAAATAAAATAGGATTATTATACTTGTACATTTCTTTAATAAGTAATTTCACTAAATCATATTTCAAATTTTACCAGATGAATTTAGATCCTGAGTAAAAATGTTTGGCAATACTAAAGTAATTCTTAAAGATTATTTTATGCTTTTTAGTCACAATTACCCAGCTCTCCTTCCTTTCCCTTAGCTTTCACAGTTGATAGTTAACACAGGAGGAGTCGCTGCCATCATCGACTGCATTGGGTCTTGCAAAGGAAGCATAAGGCTGCCTGGCATCATGATGCTTGGCTATGTGGCGGCTCATTCTGAGAACCTGGCAATGGCAGTGATCATTTCCAAGGTTTGCTCTTGCTTGATTTTCTTCTAGTTATTATAGTGAGATATTCTAAGAATCACAATAACACTCTCCCATAGATTATAAAATACGACCTGAAGAATTTTTCAGCTTGTGTTCAAGGCTGATCAGTAAGTTTCTGAAAGCAATGCTAGAATATGTAAGGTTTATTTTGTAGGCAGTTTTAAGTTTTACCCAGCATGTAAGATCTACAAAATATCAATACCTCTGAGTATTAGGATTACCTGTTTTGAAATATTCAGTGTAGTTCATCTTGAAGGATTGATTGTATATATTTACAAAGCTAAAGCATACTTTGATTAAAGACATTACATGCCCAGTAGTCATTCTCCCCTTTCCTGTCACTGAGTGGGAGATGACAATGGCTGGGACATCCCTTTTTATCTACTTTTCATCAGCTTTCATGAACTTATTTCTCTTTTTAGATGAGGGCAATTCAGAGCACATGTCAGCTAGTGATGTTTTGTGTCTTTGCTCTAAGAATTTTGTCTCATCTTAGTTTATAACTTGGTTTTAACCCATACAATATAGCCTCGACACATAGTAGGTCCTCAAAAATATTAATTGAATGAATAAATATTGATCTGCTGAAGAACGCTTCAAGGCTGTGTGCTTACAGTGTCTCTGGCAACCCTCTAGGGTGTGGGTTTCTTATCACATAGAAAACCTGCTGCTGTATGTTAAACAGAAGTATGGTTTTTTTAATCTCTTGCTAATCCTCAAAATAAAAAGGAGCCTCAGATCTTTATTTTGTACCTATTCCTTGATAATTCTTTGCTTCACTCACTTTTTATCCTACAAGTTTCTTTTTGTTCTTCTATTACCGAAGACTGTGACAGAGACTGGAACAGTAGTGCTGCGTTCTGAAGGGTCCCTGTGGGGATATTACTGGGATTTTTGATTCTTGGTTCTTTTGTGGATCATCAGAAAGCTCGCACGTAGGAAGAATGATGAAAGAAGCATCCATTGCTTTTGCTTCCTACATTTCCTCCCCAAACTAACCAGGAGTTGGTTCCCTCCTTTGGACGAGGGATGCTGCTGGTCTTTCCCACCCAGCTGTCTCTCAGTTAGTTGAAGATCAAGGTGGCAGCAGAAGTTTTAGGCAAACCTACCTGTGTCATTCCTTCTTTTTCCTACATAGTACTGCAAGGACTAATAACAAACAGCATTTCACATTTAAATAATACTTCATAATTTTCAAAGTGCATTCATGTTTATTACTTCATTTGCTGTTCATAACAACCAAGGCAAGTAAGTCAAAGTTTGGAAGATGGGAGAGAGGAGGCCAATTATCCCTCCTGCTTCTTCAGTCTTGATATGTCCCAAAGTATAGACTTTCTGGAAGGTTGTTTCATTCTGAAGACAGGTCTGACCTTTTGTATCGGCAGACAACCATTTTTAGTTGGAAAAAAGAAGTCAACGAAGAAATATGGCAGGTCTCCAGAAAACTGGTCTTAATCAAATTTAAAGGTACAGGGGAAAAAAGTATATATGATCATTTGGCCCTTACTATGGTAGCATGACAATGACATATTGCTATTGCAATGACATAGTGCATTGACAATGACCATATGGTAGCAAGACAATATGACATTGGCTTTTGTGGTACTAAATTTAAGGTGATCATTATTACAGTCTCAAATTAGTTAGAAAATTATTCCTATACAGAATCTGGAATTATAATTTGATTTGGCTATTTGATTCTTTCTTAGATATAGAAACCGTGATGTCTTTTGTGTTCTTTGGTTAATTCTGTTTTGATTATTTAAATAAAACTGAAACCTAAAGTGCAAGATACAAGCACACATTATCTGTGTAACAAAAGTAATTCTTTCTACTTTGACATTCAATCATGTTAAAATGGGCAAAACTATCATTTAAAAGTTGACCAAAATTAATGAAAATTTATTTGCTATTTTAGGAAAGCTTTTAGTGAATATATTTAATCTAAAAGTTACTTAAATAGAATTCTGGCTCATATTATTCATTGGATTTCAAATCCATAGTAGTTACTTTGTTGTTAGATTTATTATATAGTGAAAAGGCAATTTTAAAGGATTCTAAATTAACTTTCTTAACAAGAGAAAATAAAAGGTTTTAAAATCCAAGCATTTAAATTTGTCCAAGTGGAATCTGGTTTTGCCTGTTTACTACTCTGTGGCATCTGTTGTTTGACTAAATGTCTCTGTATTTGGGGAGTAAATGCTAGCAGAGATAGTCCTAGTTTAGTTGGATTGTAACAGATAATTAAGGTAAATTAGTTCTAGCCATTTTATTGACTTGAAAAATGACAGCCCCTGTGATGTGCTCATTTATCGAACCATCTAGGAAATAAGGATCAAAGCCAAAATGATTTCTTCTAATCTTTAAGAGACATAGAAGACCCTTTACTCTCCTGCTCTAGAGACATAACACCTGCTTGCTCTTTTGATCAACGCTGCAGGGTGTGCCCCAGTTGTCAGTCTGCTTGTCAGAAGAACCAGAAAATCATATTAAGGCTGCCACTGCCTGGGCCTTGGGACAGATTGGGAGACACACTCCAGAGCATGCGCGGGCTGTTGCAGTCACAAACACTTTGCCAGTTTTGCTTTCTCTGTACATGTCAGCAGAAAGCTCTGAGGATCTTCAAGTAAAAGTAAGTGCTTAATTCTTAGCGTTTCATGAAGATTTGTTAGATTTTGACTCATTCTTAAAAACATGTAATTTAAAAGGGTTTAATTTTCATTATGGACAATATTGCTGTTGTGAGTCAAGAAATAACAAATTTATTAGAGGAACTGAGGAGACTCTTCTTTGAAAACCGGATACCCTTGTCTCTAAAAATCAGTGATGTATTTTCAAGAAGGTTTTCTGCACATGCAAAGTTGTTTGTAAAATGAATGTCTGGTTGTTGCCCTTCTACATTCCTGCTGGCTTTTCTTATAAAATAGGAATTGAAGAATAATAGAATTTTGGAGTTAGAATTGGCTGCAGAGAACTGTTGTCCTTCTTACATTAAAAAATTGAGTCCAAATGAATTTAAGGCGCTTTCAGAAATGTAATGTTACTGGGCAGGAGGGGTTCCTGAAGCCATGATCTACCTCTCCTAACTCCACGTCCACCTTGTCTTTTAATTATGTGTCTTAAATTTGTTCCTTGAAAGAAAAATGTCCATAGTATTCATTAAATTAAACATTTTAAAATATGCATTTAAAAATCCAGCTTTCTGAAAAAAAGTATTACTAGCTACTAAAATGATTCAAAAACATGAATATAAATTGGATGGGTTGTTTAATAATTACAGAATTTCAAAGAAAGAACATGTTTCCCATCATACTACTAGGAAAACATGTAATTTTTATTGTTGTTCAATTACAGTAGTCCCAATTTTCCCCCATTGCTCTCCCCTGCCCCTCCCAACCCCCACTCCCTCAGTCAGTCTCCACCCTGTTGTCCAATACCATGGGTCCTTTATAATGTTTCTTGACTAGACCCTTCCCCTTCTTTCCCCCATTATCCCCCTCCTCACTCCCCTCTGGTCACTGTCAGTTTGCTCCTTATTTCCATCTCTCTGGTTCTGTTTTGCTCATTTGTTTGTTTTGTTGATCAGGTTCCACTTATAGGTGAGATCATATGGTATTTGTCTATCTGAATGGAGAGACATTCCAAGTTTATGGATTACAAGATTCAATATTGTTAAGATGGCAATACTCTCAAAATTTATCTATATATTCAACACAATCTCTATTAAAATTCCAGCTGGCTTCACTGCCCCCTCCCCACCCCCACTGAAAAGCTGATTTTAAAGTTCACATGGAAATGCAAAGGACCCAGACTATCCAAAACAATCTTGGAAAAGAAGGACTTACACTGCCTAATTTCAAAACTTATGACAAAGCTACAGTAATAAAGATAGTGTGGAACTTATTTACAGAAAGATTTATATGAGTGTAATTGAACTGAGAATCTGAAATAGACTCTTTCTTGGTTAATTGATTTTTCACAAAGGTGCCAAGGCAATTTAATGTGAAAAAGATAATATTTTTAGCAAATGATAATGAGACAATTATATCCTCATACAAAAATATTAAATTGAACCTTTTTTTCATACCATGTACCAGAAATGACTTTAAAGAGATCATAGATATAAATATGAATTTAAGACTATAAAACTCTTAGAGAAACCATAGGAATAGATATTTGTACCTTGGATAAGGCATTAATTTCTTAGATATGACACCGAAGAAAGCAGAAGTGATAGAGAAAATGTTGATAAATTGGTTTTCATCAAAATTAAAAAACCTGTATGCTTCAAAAGACACCATTAAGAAGAAGATGAAAAGAGTTGGAAAAATATTTGCAAGTCACATATTTGAGAAAAGACTTGTATTCACAATATACAAAAGGGCTCTTACAACTCAATCATAAGACAAATAACTCAAACATTGGGCAAAGATTTGCATAGAAATTTCACCAAAGAAAATATAAAAATGGCCAATCAGCACATGAAGAGATGTCAAAAATCATTAATCACTAGGGAAATGTAAATCAAAACCATAATGAGATAATACTTCATACCCATAAGAATGGCTATAATTAATAAAATGGATAGTGACAAGTATTGACCATCATGTAGAGAATCTTGCACCTTCTTACATTACTATTGGGAAAGTAAAATGTTACAGTTATATTGTAAAACAGTTCAGCAGTTTCTCAAAATGTTAACCATAAATTTACCATCAGCACCCGACAACTCCATTCCTAGTTATCTTCCCAAGAGAAATGAAAACATTTGTCCGTACAAAGACTTGTATATGAATCTTCATAGCAGCATTATCTGCAACAGCCAAAGGTGGAAACAATCCAATGCCCATCAGCTGGTGAAATGCATGAACAAAATGTGATGAATATGTATAATGGAATACTATTAACAATAAAAGGAATGAAGTACTAATACATGCTATAACATGGGAGAGCCTCAACAGCATTGTGCTTAGTGAAGAAGGCCAGACTCAAAAGTTCATGTATCATGTGATTTCATTTATATGAATTGTCCAGAAAAGTCAAATTTACAGACAGAAATTAGATTAGTAGTTGTCTAGGAATGGTGGGGTTAAGTGGGCTGAAGGAATAAGGAATGACTATAAATAGGCATGAAGTTTCTTTCTGGGATGATGAAAATGTTCTAAAATTAGATTGTGTTGATGTTGTCTGTGATTTCTACCCGTGACCTATAGCAGTGTATCTACAAATGCTCATTGAATAACACACACAGTGGAATATTTCTGACAACGTACCGATAAGCCCTGCAGCCTTTTGGAGAACATAGAATGCCTGATAATGGCTTCCTACAGTAAACTAAGTATTTTTGCATATTTGTTGATTTTAAGGAAGTAATAAGACATTAGCTATCTCACAGTTTTATATACAAATTTTTACACTATTTTCAATCTAGAGCTTTATGATTTATAATTTCAGTTTCCTTGTAAGTATTTTAAAAGCTCAATAATACATTCTAATTTTAAAAATTGACACAAAGAGAAGTGGTAGGGTATTCTATGATGAAGACAATAAAAAAATAGGAGTTTTTCTGGCACCTATTTTTAAAAATAAAACAACCGTTGTTATTGCTGGGGGAAGTGGGCTACAGGGGACTAATCTTAACAGAAAAAATACAATAAAGATTAAATTTAAAAAAAAAAGAAACTTCACAGAGCACTATCCTCCATTTTAAAGTATTTGGAGTTGAGTTCACTCACAACGAATAATACATTCAACTATTTATATATTTTAGATCCACTGGGTGTAAGTAGATTAAAATTTAAAATTTTCACTGTGCATTAAAAATATGAAACAACTGCTGCTTAGACCAGGAAATTGATTTTATTTTCAAATTCCTGGAACATGAGACATAAATTTTTGTGAAGATTTCACTGATTGCTTACTTTGACATGTATTTTGCTTTGTATTTCAATAGAGTAAAAAAGCCATAAAGAATATCTTACAAAAATGCACATATTTACCAGCCCTAGAGCCATTTCTGTATGATGCTCCTCCCAATATTCTGAAGTATGTGGTTGGACAGTTCAGTAAGGTAAGAAGTGCTCTTAGCCTGGAAGTGGGGGAAGAAAATGAAAATGAATCAACTTGTTTCTTCCGTTGGGTCAATGTTTTCTTCTGTAAGATGGGGCAGGGTTCTCCTACTTAACTCACTGATTACATTGACAGGGATGGAAACACACATTAATAAAATTCATACTTCCTTCTTCCTCACAATTTCTGTACCATCTTTTTTAGTGTTCTTGGGGAGTAAATAGTATGTCAACACATAAAAACCTCATAATATACCTATAATTTATGTGGATAATTTATATTGAGAAGTAACTTCTGGTAATTTTCCCAGTGTCTGTTAGTCTCACTCATTTGGGAACATGGCGAAGATCTTTAAAAGAAAAGGGGAAAGGTCTCTGAGCCACTAAAATATTTTCCACAAAGTTTGTGCACTTACTGGAGATGCTCTCAGACAGTCATTTGAAGTTTATTGACTTATTTTATGAACAATTTTAACAAATGTAGCTGTTAAATACAGAGGTCTGGCACAAATAATGCACCTTTTTATTACAAAATCTTTTATCACAGAATAATAAGCATGTAATTCTGTAACATAACAATATCACATTCAAACATACAATATGACATTTTAGGTGAAATGTTCAAATTAAAACTATAAATTATTACACCCATATTATTACCCTAGCAACCACACTTAAGCAGGCCTTCCTTCTGCCGGACCCTGTATTACTTAGATTATTGCAGATTAGAATAGTAAATTAGGAAGGTCAAGGTGCTAGCAGTGGGCAGCAGCCAGCAGGACTGACAACTGATAGCAAAGGCTGAGAGAGAGTGATTACGTGGCCACAGCTGATGGTGGCCAGGATCGTGACCCTAAGCCATCAGGGACTGGTTAAATTGTGCTCAGGGGATTTAATTTAATTATTAAGTTCAATATTTCTGCAAATAAAGAATAAAACTATATATTATTATAAGTTATAAACTAGTCCTTACAGTTAAATTGGTCTAATCTTAGGTGCTCATCTGAAAGATGCTGCCAGTTTTTACTTCCCTGAACCCTTTCCATAATCTCCAACAGTTTGGCCGACGCTCAGACACCATAGCCACTGGACAGTGGGTTCACATTGCTGAAGCTACTTCAGGATGCAATTCTGTACATCAACACCTATGTTCTGTCCTCTTCCTTCAGATGAACACACGAAGAAAATAATTAAACTCTCCCCCGCACAGCTAAGTAAGCAACTGACCAGCTAAAAAAGGGAGTACAGTAAGGAGCTGAGTGGATCATCCATAGACTGAGTCATCAGCTCTTGGAAATGAGTAGTTGACATTATTTCTGAAAGTTTCATTTTAAATCTTTTAGGCTACCGAAATGGTCTAGTTTTATTGAACTTGCTATAAAAATGAACACTATCTGAATTAAGAATTAAAAATCAGTCATTAAAGAAAATAAAAATAAATCAGTGAGACTGGTGAAAGGTTAGATAGACAAGATAAAATAAAGACAGTACCTCATAATATGTACTCTTAGAAATGTACCTTCAGGAATATATGCTTCACACAGAATTCTGTGTGTTCTTCATCTAAGGGTACCAGAGCACTAGAAAGAGATGGGAAAGCAAAACAGAAGTAAAAAGATAGCAGTTTAATGTGGCTGGGGACAGACATAAAAGGTATGAAGACTCTCCAGGCCAAAAAATATATTTAAAACTGATATATCTGTAGGCCAGTGTAATCTCTTTTTTTTTTGTCCAGATGATGTATATTAACATTCTATTAGCCACATCCTTTTTGAAGTTTTAAGTATGTATTAAATGCCTACATGTACCCTGTAAAGCTTGGAGGGATAGACAAAAAAAAACAATAAGGCAAAGTTCTTCTTCAAGGAACTTCATAATCTAGCTGGGGAGGCTAGAAGGAACAATTAGAAAATATTTCAATGTGCTAGACTTCATAATAAATCTTTTTAAAAAGAAGGAATAAGTGAGTACAGTTTGAGGCACTCAGAGAGGGCTTCAATGCAGAAAGTACAAGTGAAAGAGCTGGTTTTGAAGAAAGAATAAGGATGGTGGGGGAGAGAAGGGGTGTTTCTGTCAGAGGGAGTAGTAGCATGACCAAGAAGAGAGTGGAAATTCCCACATTGTCAACTTCCTTCCTTGTCTGGTCAGTTGTTGTCATGCATAATTAATTTCTACACTGGCTCTTTCCTCTCAGCACACAGATATCCACCATCAAATATGGGGGCTTTCTTTAGTTCTCATTGGTTGCTTCTTAAAAATCTTCTCTTGCATTTGTTGATTCCTTACTTTCCTGATTCTTTTTCTATCTCTTTGACATCTCAATTTCCTTTTTCTGCCCACTCCTTAGTATGTTCATTCATTTGTTAAACAGTAATTGAGCATCTAGTAGGCACCAAACGCTAGAGAAATAAATGACTGAATAAATGTACAGTTTCTGCCTTCATGACATTTATGTGTGACAGACACATACACTGATAATTAAAATATTATGTGACAGGTATACCAATGGGGTTTAACAGAATGCTACAAAAGAAGAAAAGTACCTAATTCATCCTGGAATAAGAGAATAGGAGAGTTCCTGAGAAAGTTTCTTAAAGGAGATAACACCTGAGCTGAATTTTAGAAGATAAGCAAGAGCTATCCTTTCTATGCAAATGGGCATGGGGGTATGTGGAAGGTGGAAGGACATTCTAGGAGAGGAAACAGCATGGGCAAAGGCAAGAAATGACGGGCATGCACATTTGGGACAGAGACTGGTGGCAAAGGAAGCTGGAGAGGTACTTAGCTGCTGGGTCACAGAAAGCCTTCTGGGCCCAGTTAAGGAAATTGCCTTTAATTTTATAGGTAGTAGGAAGATTTTAAATGGATGTCAGCAACGGAGGGATACCACTTTATGTTTTATGCATGAGATGGGATCTCCACTGCCTTTGCTCATGTTGAATGCCTTTATTCCACCTGCACAACATAGAAAGTTTATACATTTCTAAAAAGATTGAATTTTACTTCTAATCTCAGCAACTTTAGGTTCATTATATTACAGGTATATGGGACATAAATTCTTTTCTACATTTCTTCAGATATATTGTTGCTTTTCAGTAGTAACAATCCAACTTGGAAAAGAAAAGCTGACATTTTAACGTGCTTCACTTTTCAAGGTGCTGCCACATGATAGCAAAGCTCGACGACTTTTTGTAACAAGTGGTGGACTTAAAAAGGTTCAAGAGATAAAAGCAGAACCTGGATCTCTTCTTCAGGAATACATCAACAGTATTAATAACTGCTACCCAGAGGAAATAGTCAGGTGGGAAAAACAGACTCTTAGAAGATCAAAATTATGATGTGTTTTTTGTTTTCAAATCTAGATTTTATATTTACTCTGTCAAAATGTGGACTTTGAAATACTATGAGACTAATGTGTACCGTTACCTTTGCTCTTGATCACTTTATTTCCCTCAAGTTATTGTTCTGAATGACACACACATTTCCAAATCAAACTGCAATGTCATTTAAAACATTTCTGTACTAATTTAAGACATGCTTTACAAAAGATTACCCAAATACACAGTTCAAATTAAATTAATCTTTAGTGTGAACCTGATTTAGAAAGATCCTATAGATTCTGATTTTTATAATATCCTGATTATTATTATTATTATTATTATTATTAGGTTCACAATTATATTAATAGGAGTGTTACAAATAGAAAAGAGGTGTTTAGTATCAAAAAAGTTACAAATTATATTTAAAAGGAAATTAAATAAGTAATGTTGTTTATGATATGCAGGTGCTCCATAGTAATGCAGTGGGAAGCTACTTTCAAGATTAATTTTTTTAAATGAGGTTTATTTGAAGAGCATTAAACCTAAGCGTCAAACCTTGTAAGCCTAAAATAGAACCATACCACTAAACTCGAAGTTACCAAGGAGGTAACTTTCCTTTTATTATGTGAAAAATTCCCATAACACATGCAGAATTAAAGGCCATATTTTTCTAATCCTACACTTATTTCTTACTTTCTCTAATTAATATTGGAGAATATAAATTTCAATTTTAAAACTTATGTATAAACTTATGAAGGTTATATAAACTATTCTTCCATTTAATATCAGTGGTTTTTCATACATATGGAAATACTGATTTTAAAAACATAAAAATAACTGTTTTAAGACTATAATGTGTTTTCTGTTTACATATATTCTGCAAGTAAACTCCTTACAAAGATTTACATCTATGCACTTTTGGGAGGTTTATGAGAACTCCATGACCAAGAGTTCAAATAAGTTAACTTTGAAAATATTAATACTTGTAAAATATACCAAAGGAATATTATATCATAAAGTGTATACTATATAAAATTTACAATTATAATGACATACCCCAAAGTTTATATAGGATATGTGTGTAAAACATATATGTGTAAAACCACTAAATGAAGGAAATATGAAAATCTTTTCTCAAGAAAAGATGAAATTAATTTTTATACATTTACACATCCCTTTAGGAAGAATACTATTTTGTGTAAGATTGAAATAACTTAATACATTTTCTAACATAAAAAATACAGAAAAATGAAAAAAGCAAACTAAAGGGCTCCCCAAATAGAATGACCTATTAGAATTAACCAGTAGTAAAGTACTTTATTGAATAGAAATCTTCTTTGTACTCCTTTCTAGGATTATTTTACAGAGCATGAAGGGAAACAAAAACCTCTCACAGGTTATATAGAACCTAATTTGGTGATTTGTCAAAATACCATTGTAAATTTTTAACTTCTAACATCCTATAATCTTGGATTTTATTTTAAAAATTGACTAATTATCATGAAGAATGTTGGTTAGCTGACTTTCCAAGTTTCTGATATATTTTTAAAGCATTAGGTTCTATAAAGTGATGTTTTATAGAAATCTTTAAAACATTATCTTTCTATGAAAAGAGACAAATATAATCTTAAAATTATGGTTTTGTTTTTGCAAACATATTCTCAAGAATCGCTTGGTAACTATTTTAGAACTATTCTTTTTTTACTGCTTTTAAAAACATATTTTATTTATTTGCTTTTAGAGAGGGGAAGGGAGGGAAAAGAGAGAGAAAGAAACATGTGTGCGGTTGCCTCTTGCTTGCCCCCTACTGGGGACCTGGCTGGCAACCCAGGAATGTGCCCTGACATCAAATCAGCAACCTTTGGATTTGCAGACTGGTGCTCAATCCACTGAGCCACACCAGCCAGGGCTAATTTATTTATATTCTTAAAGGCTATATAGAGGTAAATTGGGATAGCAATGGTTAACAGGCAGAGAAAAGGAATTTCCTGTTCTTTTTTGGAGGTTCATTTTAGTTCTTTTATGAAGAGTATATGGTTAGCAGCTACCATGTAGCAGCACAATTTTCAAAGTCTGGTGCTTTTAAAAAAATCTATTTCTTGCTATTTATATAAATAAATACCTATCTTATACCTGATATATTTATTGTGTAAAGCCTAGGAAGGTGAAGCCTACTTTAAAATTTGTGACTAACATAGAGAAACAGCTATGAATTCCTCTGTGTATGAATACTTTGAAAAGATCCACTGTTGAAGGGACAATTTTTTCCAGAGTAGGAGGCCTTTAGAGGAATAACTACTCTAAAGGCTACTCTTTAAAGTAGCTTTTCATGTTTGAACAATACGTATATATTTATTTAACTATGACTATCTATATAAGTACACTATTGAGAAAAATACAGCTCTCTTTTGTCTACTATAACTTGACAGACTGTAGAAGAAATTAGTATACTATCAATTATGAATTTTTAAGTCAAGCATCTGAGAATAAAGATAACTAACAAAGGACAAAGCAAGTCTCAAACATTAGGTTTTACCTGGAGAAAGCACCTTAGGAGGCTCACTTATTTTAAATGTCTTGGAAATTTTTTAAATACCCTTCAGTTTTTTTTAGTCATTTATTATATTCTAGGATGTCTACCAAACTTTATTTGACATATTTGTATATGTATGTAAGTTCTTTCCATGGTATATGAAGCATCCCACAATGCATTAATCAATATATTTAATACTTTTACACTAAATCTTTCATACAATGTTCTATTTATAAATATAAATTTATAGTACTATAGATGATCAAAAACAAATGAAGTTGATTAATTTTCCATGTTTATGTAAAAGAATATTAGTAAACCACTTATGAAATAGTTATTTAATATGAATTATGCTCCCAGAAATTTGTTTTTATGGGTGACCAGATCTGATTAAAACATAACTTGAGAATAATCTCTAAGACAATCAGAATGCAGAACTTGATTAGTAATAATAGACTGTGTTGTCCAACTTGTGAAAAAATCTATTAGCTATGATCATTAAAGCAACATCAATCACTTGACATAATAAAAACAAAGTCACTTTAATAAAATACTATCACTGGATTTGAAGATATCCATTCTTTGCCACTGCTTTGATATCTCTTAAATGTTTTATTATCTATCTAGCAGTCTTGTGAGTTGATGTTCTTTTTCTTGATAGTCTCTAACCTTGTACACAAAGCATCGCTGGAGCATAATTATTCAGAGGTTTCATTTATGGTATTATCTCAGATAAAAACCTTATATTGAATCTTTGTGCCTACTGTGCTGAATCTTTTCACCAGTATCTAATAAAAAATTTCTTTTTCAGGTATTATTCTCCTGGATATTCAGATACACTTTTGCAGAGAGTGGACAGCTATCAACCAGTTATTAACTAAGCAAAGTTACATTTTTCTACTCAAATTCACAGCAGAGTAGTTATGAATAACAGTTGTTTAACCTCTTTCTAAATATTTGAATTAAATACATTCTAGAATTTATTCAATGTGAAATACCTTTAGATAATGTTTTCTAAATTTATGTAATACTTTAAAAATTAGTGGCTTGAATTTATGGGAAAATTTTCATAGTCATTTATTAAACAGGATTTAATCTAAAGGTAGATTTTGAAAGACATTAAATAATTTTAAAGCATTTGTTATTGTTCTATTAAAAACCATACACACACATACCCCAATTAGACACATGAAAAGGTGGTATTCAAAAGCTCATAGTTATTTTGTTCAATTCTTCATAGGCATAGGTAAGTAAAAATGGCCTTGCAAATTCCACAGTAGGTTATGGAAGGGAAATAGTTGAAAAAGTCAACTTTTTCATCTCAAGTTTTACAAGCACTTTTCTTACCCTGCTTAAACTGTTTCTTATCTTTCATGGAGCTGGAGAGGACAGAAGTCAACAGGAAGCATTATATGACTGCAGACATGCTTTCCACTTTCATTGAAAGGTTTCTTAGTCTAGTTCTGCTCATGAATAAACAAAGAAGCAGGCATGCAAAATTGGTGAGCAGCGTTCTCTTGCTCTAGCTTCACTTTCCCAAGTTTCAAAAGTCATATTTTCAGAGAGTTAAGACATCGTTTGAAAAGAACACCATCAGGCTCAGATTTTACATGCATCTTCATTCACTTAGGGAGCTTAATGTGGGGTGAGAGAGGGTATCAATAAAATTTTCAATAAAAACAGCATGAGAATTTTCCTTTTCATTTGTCCTATTTAGTGTGTTTCTGGCCTTGGGGAAGATGTGATTAGATTTAGGAATCTTGGTTAGTTGGCATGAGTGTGCCTTTTGATCTAAAGGGACAGTCCTTATAGTGATCTCCCCTGGAAGTCTGGAGAGGAGGTGAATGATAACCAGGGAGCCCCTATGCCTCAGTGCTTCCGATCTAGCTGGACTTCAGGTTTCTGCCTCAGACTCCTTTTATTCCTTTTCAAAAGGAACCTACCCATTTACTTACGGTATTTTCTGGATTCATCTCTGTCATCATTTCCTAATGATGCATAGCTTTTTGCATCTTTTAAAACATCATTATATCCATGATTGTCCCATTTCTTTTTGCCTTGTATCAGCCTAGAATTGCTTGCAGTTTTACTTTTTAATACCTCCTTGGGCCCGTTTTATTTCCTTGCAGTAACTCTGACTTATTGCATAAGAAAATATCATTTTCATTCTAGTTTTGTAGCTTTCATTCCTCTCTCCTGTGTCTGCCTGCTTGTATTATGGACCTTTTCAGAATCTCAGAAAATGCAGGTAGTTTTCATCTTTCTCACATTAAGACCTTTTTTTCTCAGATGACCATGTTGGTAATGAAGAAATTGGTCAATAGAGGGTAAAAGCTCCTCTGATGGTATAGGAATGGTGAATTTCCTATTATGTATTTCTGGCTATTTTATATCATACTTGAAGGTTTACACTTCACATATCATTTCATACTTATCAAATAGTATTAAACTAAGAAAGTAATAAATATTTAATAGTATATGGATGGGTGCTACAATTTGATCATATGCAATTTGGAAAATTTATGCTATGAAATGTTCCTTGACATAAAACGCTTAAAGCAAATGAAGAGTTATTTTCTTAAAAAGCCTATTATGAGATTTCTAATAGACTGTTTAGACTCATAAGACTTTTTAAAACAAAACA
This sequence comes from Anoura caudifer, assembly GCA_004027475.1. Lineage (NCBI taxonomy): Eukaryota > Metazoa > Chordata > Mammalia > Chiroptera > Phyllostomidae > Anoura > Anoura caudifer. Next base: position 8,283 of record PVKU01013324.1, on the reverse strand, counting down.
CTTTTTATTTGTGCTCAAACAAAAGTAGTGTCTCTTGTTGATGTTTTATCCACTCATCTATTGATGGACCTTTGAAAACTATTGTAACCTAAATTGGCATCTCTGTTTGTTTTTTAATTTCTGTAGCATGTATAGTTTAAATCATACAAATGTAATTAAAATGCCAAAGAGAATGTCATCATTCTCCTATTTTTTCCTCACTAACCCAAGTATGGCCTTCTTCTGGGATGCGTGATATGCGCCCTGCTCTTCAGTCCCTAATGGCACCCAGCCCTGTGGTAAGCACGCAGTAGAACCGGTGGCAGGCTGGACTGAGCGTCAGGGCAGCAGGCTCTCCATGGTCAAGTCTCCTTAAATCCCCAGGCTGTGGTTTGCTGAAATATCATTGCTTAGTGCAAAAGAGGACAGACTAACAACTGAGTTAGAGACAAAGATTAGACTCTCAAAACTACTACAACCTGACTCATTGGCTTTCTGCAAGCTACTCATAGCACCCATTTCATAGGTTCCTGAGGATTCAGCAAGGGTGAGTGAGCAGAGGCCCTGACACATAGTAAGCAGAGCCACCACTCGTCTATATGATATCTTTATGCACATAGAAAAAGGTGCACAGTCCTCAAGATGCTTTACTTCCATTTGGCAGAAATTGTAATATTCTGATTTTGGTCAGGTAAGACACTTTACTGCCATCCGCTCGAAATTTTTCTTAATAAATATACAAATAATGATGTTTACAACGTGAACCACACCCCCTGAGATGTGTTGGTGCCCTTGTGCAATCACAACCTGTACAACTGTGCCCATAAGTGCTCAGTAGGTAGAATTTTCTACTCTTCTTTCCACTTTTCTGAATTGGGTTTGGAAGAGAATTCCAGATACTGCGATTATTGCATGAAGCAATTCATTTTTAAAAATCAAGGAGTCGTCGGTCAGTCTCTATAAAAACAATCAGCACTTTATTACAAAACCTGGAAATATTTGACCTTACTGCTTTCCTCACTTCCCATTTCTCCCACAGATAAGTATATCCTACAATAAAACCTGCAATTTAAGTTAGTGGAGATACTAATGAAGCCCTTACTCTTACATTTATAAACACTGAATATAAGACCAAATCAGGTGATATTTTATGTGCAAAAATGTGCAAGAGCAAAGCACGTTTTGGAATAATCCGTATAGCCTTTAAATCTTGATTTTTAAGATTGGGTCAAGAATATTGTCATTATTTCAAGATGGCAGATCTTTGGAAAGCAACTCTGCTGGGGCTCCATTTACCTTTCTTCATCCTGGAACATGGGCTGAGATAGTCCTCATTCAGAGACCATTATATTACCTTTTTGTACACACAAAAGGAAAAAATTCAGCTCAGACATACCAGTACAGTAATGAAGAAGACTGACTAAATTTGGATTAGGAAGAGTTTATTGATAAAGGGAATATTCTCCCAGGATTAAGATTTAGCACCCTAGGAAGCACCCCAGGTGCAAGGATGGCCCTTAGAAGCTTAGAGAAATCAACAGCCCACACTAAATGAAGAAGAAATGCTCCAACCGCCATGGCTGACTGGGAAAAGATGTCAAATGGCTCATAGAGGTGGGTATGCACATGTAGGGATGGAAAACCCACCCACTGATTGTGTTCAAAGTTCCAGAGAACACACCATTTACCAAAGTGATAAGCAATGCATGGTGAAGAGGGTAAGGATCACTGAGAATTTCTTTGGTGGTGGTCTTCTGTTTGCCAGGATTGACTGTTACAGCACTGGGCTCCTTAATAGGGATGAGAGGATCCAGACACAGTAGAGGCCAAGTGACAGTATGCAACTGTCAGAAGCAAAGTGTGCGTGATTAGCCCTGGCCGGTTAGCTCAGTTGTCCTGTTACACCAGTTACAGGTTCAATCCCCAGTAGGGCACACACAATAGTCAACCAGTGAATGCATGAATAGATGGAGCAATAATATTGATGCTTCTCTCTCTCTTTCTAAAAAAAAAATAATTTAAAAAAATGTGCAGTTATTGCAATGAATTGCAATACTGATATGGCATCTACAGAGAGCTATACTGATGGTTAATAGAACTCAATGTTCCTAAAGGCAAAATAGATAGGCAGTCAATAAGGGTATCAATTTATGAAAAAATAAATCAAGACTGGATTGTCAGGAGAATACAGGCAACTGCCCCAATAAACTGCACCATCACTGGCCTGGTTTCCAGATCTGAATCAATTATCAGATCTGGAACCCACTGACTGAAGGGAGGCTGGTTCCTATAAGAACAGAGCCTGAAAATCCCCATTAAGTGTATTCAGTAGTTATTTCCCATGCACTTCAGAATATTGTTTTAATCCATTTACCAGGTGACAGAGTTCGTAAAAGACGGGCTCCGAAGCTGGTCTAGGCACCAGTGCAAGCAGCCCTGCCACATCACTCAGCAGACTCTATGGTGTTAAAGGTTATCTGTGGTGGGAAAAGATGCCATGTCGAATTACCAGTAATCCCAGTAGGACAACCACAACACAGACTCCTAGGATTCTGAAGCAAGGTCATACCATTTCTAATAAAGGTCTATATACCATTCAAATAGATGTTCTTACAGTCTAATGATCCTTGATTGAAATGGATCCTTGAGTACCTGACCATAGGGCATAAAGTAACTTTGTGGGAAGAGATAACCCTTATAGCTGGGTCCTGTTGGATCCAGCAAGCCATAAGCTGAGTGGGCCCAGCAGCAATCCACCACAAAAATGGGAGTGGCATTTATAAGACTGGGCATGAGTAGGGCCAAAGGAAACAATAAAGTTCTATCAGCTAATGGCCCAGATACCCATGTCTTGCTGCTATTGTGCTGAGTTCACACCTACGGTTTTCACATCTGTGATGTAATCTGCCTAGACCAGTATGGGTACTTACAAGCTGAGGCTGAGGCAAAGCTACAATGGGTGGTGCAGAGGTCCATTTGCGATCCATTGCAGCTGAAGCAACTATAGTTTTCCCGCTAACTTTCTTGTGTTTCCTTAGCAATAAAGGCTAACCAGAGCCCTAGAGGGCAGAACTTACTATAAGAAACAAGTGAATTTGAGCACCACAAGGGGTAAACCATAGTGATACTCATGCTCCACCTATGCACATCTGCTCTTCAGGGCCAAGGGCCAATGCACCCATCCTTCAGCTGCTGCTGTTTTCTAGTCACACCTTTTATAGACTTACCACAGATACAAACTGAATTAAATCCTCAACCCATAGCTAGAATGGGCCTTAATAATTTGCTAACCCTTAATGCTTTAAGTTTAACCAAAAAATTTAACTCTTAGGCAACTAGTTAAAATTGTAAGCAAACTAAACCAGAACATCAAATTTTCTCAGATCTAAATCCAAACAAAATTTCCAGATACTTAAAAAAAATTTTTACTGATTTTTAGAGATGAAGGGAGAGAGAGAAACATCAATTTGTTGTTCCACTTATTTATGAAATCATTGGTTGATTCTTGCGTGTGCCCTGATGGTAGATGGGGGTGGGGTGGGGGGATGGGCATCAAACTGGCAACCTTAGCATGTGGGATAACAATCTAAGCAACTGAGTTACCTGATCAGGGCCAGATACTTGGCACATATAATCCCGGGTAGACTCTCTGTAGCCTTTGAAGAAGGCTAAGTAGAAGCTCCTGACTTCACTCTGGAAGCTTAGCGGTTAAATTTCTTCCAAAGTGTGCTCTCATCTGAGGTTAGAGTACATGGCTAGCATTTTCACTTAGTTATCAATTTGGTTCAGATGGGGAAGAAAATATCAGTTATTTTTCAAAAAGTAAGTCCATACCCACCCAGCATCATACCCATGAAAATAATAACTGTGCAACTTATTATTCAATATCATTTGTAATTTTTTGACAAACAGATGCCTATGTAGATACAGCTATGTGATTTCTTCTACTGTTTTATGGTTCTTTTCCATCCAAGAACCACTTAAATATATATGTTGGGAGAGAGAGAGATCTTTTACAATTTCATTTTCACATTTGCCTCTTTAATCCATCTGGAATGTATTTCAGTATATAGTGTGAAGTGAGCATCTAACCTGTTTTTTTCCCTCCCAAATGAATGGCTGGTTTTCCTAGTACTAGTTATTGAATAAACCATGTCTTCCTTATTGGTGATACTTCATTTATTGGAATACTGAATTTTCTTTCAAGGCTATTTGTTCTTAAATATTAATCTATTTACCAATCTTTCCTCAGTAGTTCAAAATCATTGCATGTGGATTTGTCATATGTATTAACATCTGGTATGGTGAATCTCCTGTTATGACTCTTACTTTTCAAAACTATTCTGGCTACTCTCTCCTGTTATTTTCCTCCAAACAGAAATTATTTTTTTTTCAACTTCAAAAAACAATCCCACACTATTGGGTGTGGCTCAGTGGATTGGGTGCCAGCCTATGAACCAAAAGGTTGCCGATTTGATTACCTGTCAGGGCATATGCCTGGGTTGCGGGCCAGGTGCTGAGTTGGGCATGTGCAAGAGGCAACTGATTAATGGTTCTCTCACACATTGATGTTTCTCCCCCTCTCTTTCTCCTTCCCTTCCCCTCTCTCTAAAAAAAGTAAATATTTTTAAAAGAACAAAAACAAAAAGAAACATTGGAATTTCAGTTAAAATCACAAATAAAAAAATAGACAAATGTATCTCAGAGCCTAACACATTTCTCAATTTATTAAAATCTTTGTGTTCTCATGTTTTTTCTCTTTTTTGTATAGATCCCCTTTAGTTCTTGCCAATATTATATATGTGAACACACACACACATAGTCTGTTTGGGAAAAGTCCAACTATTGTTAATATTACGAGAATGGTTTGCATGACATTAATGTAAACTGGCAGCCAAGGAGAGTGGACTGGAATATGCGTGTGTGAACAATGATGACTTCACTGAACTAGTCAGTGGGGGGGGTAGATATCATTGAGTGAGCGTGTGTACTATGTGGCCATCTCATTCAAAACAACTAAGTACATAGAGCAATGAATCTGCATCAAATTTTGTGTTAAGCTTGAACATTTCTCCACAGAAAATTATTTGGGTGATTCAGAAGGCGGCAGCTATGGGCAACTGGTGATTGGCAGCTTCATCATGACCACATGCCCATTCATGCATCATGTCTTGTGCAGAGTTTTTTGGTGCAACATCAAATCACCCAGGTGACTCAGCTCCCCTACAGCCCAGATTTGGCACCCTGTGACTTGTGGCTTTTCCTCAAACTAAAATCACCTTTGAAAGGGAAGAGATTTCAGACCATTAATGAGATTCAGGAAAATACAATGGGATAGCTGATGTCAATTGGGAGAACTGTGTGAGGTCCCAAGGTGCCTAATTTGAAGGGGACTGAGGTATCATTGCCCTATGTACAATGTTTCTTGTGTCTTCTTCAATAAAAGGCTTTATTTTTCATAATGCATGGCTTGATACTTTGTGGACAGACTGTGTGTCTGCGTGTGTGTGTGTGTGTGTGTGTGTGTGTGTGTGTGTATGTGTGTGTGAGAGAGAGAGAGAGAGAGAGAGAGATTGATTTCCCAAGTTATTACTGGGTCACTAGAAAAGTTATTGCTTTTTTAATAACTGCTTTATAATACCTTTTCAGTCCGCTCTCTTGAGTTTCTTAGGCAAAAGTATCACCTGCAAAAAAAGGTGTTTTTCTTCAGCTTTCAAGCATTTTAGGTATTCTGTTTCTTATTACAGAATTATTTCAGCATAATTTTAAAGAATAACAGGCAATCTATGGCAAAAATAAAAGAATAGCATGCATCTTCATAACCTAATTTAATTAATGCCACTACTGTCATGTTACCCATATTGTGCTATGGATAATGTGCACTTTTTTGCCCAAATTTTTCAGGGAAAAATAAGGATACACATTATACAAGGGTGGTACCTGAAATACTTTGTATCTATTCTTGTATTTTGTAATTATTTGCTACATAAAATTTCTTATACCATAATATGTTCAATAATAGATGCTAAAATTCCTTTATAACACAAAAACAAGTACCTAAATATTAATAAATAAATAACTGAATTAAAAAATTAAAATGAAAGATTTTTTCCTGAAAGTTTGGGCCAAAAATGTGAGTGTGCATTAGTATTAAGTATGGAAATTTAAGAATACACTCAAAAGTATGTTGAATATTAAGATGAACTCTCATGTATTCATCACCTGACCTCAAGAATTATCAAAATTTTTCCATACACTTTTGGTGGGATTATAAATCAAGGTTTTTATTCTAATTTGAAAATATCTACCCATAAGTATCATATGTTGCCATGTATAATGTGCACTTTCTGCTCAAATTTTTGAGGGAAAAATAAGGGTGCTCATTATACGTGAGAGAGTACCTTAAATACCTTGCATCTGTTCTTGTGTTTTGTAACTACTTGTTACATAAAATTTCTTGTACCATAACATGTTAAAAAATAAATGCTAAAATTCTTTTATAATACAAAAAACAAGTATATAAATATAAATAAATAAATAATTGAATTAAAAATTAAAATAAAAGTCTGGGCCAAAAACATGGATGCACATTATACACAGGAGTGCATTATACATGGTAAAATATGGTGGATACAGCAATTCCATTGCTAGTCATTAATCCTACAAGTACACCAGCACCAATAGGCAAAAGGTATTCAAGAATGCTCACTGTAACTGTATATAATTCCATAAACTAGAAAGTATCATTTGAGAATGAAGAGTGGTAATGGGAGGCTGAGGAATTGAGTTTACTCTTTCTTCTCTTCCTTAGTGTTTGGCTACATTACCATGAACATTATTATTTTTAAAAACCTTACTAAAAATCTGATGTTGACTATTGATTTAATATTTACTAAGAGCTTTTTAAAAAAATTTAGAGTGCCTCATGCTTGAATCCTGCTGTGGTTGATTAAACTCTGTCCACTTAAGTGGGGGCCTAGGGTGAGTCCCTTATATTCAGAAGACATTTAGATATTTTTGAATGAGTAAATTAATTAACAAAATTGAAATTCTGGCCAAGATGGAGGCATAGGTAGACACACTGTGCCTCCTCACACAACTAAAAGAAGGGCAACAACAAATTTAAAAACTAAAACCAAACAGAACCGAAAGGATATTGAACTGTATAGAAGTTTGACAATCAAGGAGTTAAAGAAGAAACATTCATCCAGACTGGTAGGAGGGGCAGAGACGGGCAGCCAGGTGGAGGGAACATGTGGCAAGGTGGCGACTGGCCGATTGGGTGGTCCCACGTTTGCGTGCAGATAAACCAGGAGGAACAACTGGAGAGTGAGACAGACCGTACAATCCAGGATTCCAGCCTGGGCAAATAAAGTCTCAAGGCCTCTGAAAACACCTGGGAGGGCTAAGGTGGCAGCGGGAGAAACTCCCAGCCTCACAGGAGAGTTTGTTGGAGAGACCCACAGGGTCCAAGAACATACACAAACCCACCCACCTGGGAATCAGCACCAGAAGGGCCCAATTTGATGGTGAGAAGTAGTGGAAGTGACTGAAAACTGGCAGACCCCACCCCCCCAACATGCAGCATCACAATGCAGTGACGTGTGTTGCCCCGCCCTGATGAACACCTAAGCCTCTGCCCCTTACTACATAACAGGGGTACTGAGATGAAAAAACAAAATGGCCCAAATGAAAGAACAGATCAAAGCTCCAGAAAAAGCATAACTAAATGATGAAGAGATAGCCAACCTTCAGATGCATAGTTCACAACATTGGTTATCAGGATATTCCAGGAACTCACTGGGTACTTCAACAGCATAAAAAGATACAGGCAGCAATGAAGGTTGCATTTCGTGAAACAAAGAAAAATCTACAGGGAACCAACAGTGGCAGGAAGGAAACCAAGACTCAGATCAAGGGTTTGGAGCAGAAGGAAGAAATAAACATTCAACCAGAACAGAATGAAGAAACAAGAACTCAAAAAAAAAAAAAAAAAGAGGAGAGGAGAGGCTTAGGAACCTCCAGGATATCTTTAAACATTATAACATCTGATAGGAGTGCCAGAAGGAGAAGAGAAAGAGCAAGAAATTGAAAACTTATTTGAAAACATAATGAAGGAAAACTTTCCCAATCTGGCAAAGGAAATAGATTTCCAGAAAGTCCAGAAAGCTCAGAGATTCCAAAGAAGTTGGATCCAAGGAAGCACACACCAAGGCACATCAGAATTACATTACCCAAGATGAAAGATAAGGAGAGAATCTTTAAAGCAGGCAGAGAAAAGGAGACAGTTACCTACAAAGGAGT
>PVKU01013323.1:0-29576 GCA_004027475.1 Anoura caudifer | reverse complement strand
GTCTTCTCCCCTTAACTCTTTCACAAAGCCCTAGGAGACTTTTCAATAACCACAAGTGGTCAGAAGTCAGATGGTGGGTTTAGATCTCATCCCCCAAATATCCTAGTGTCCTTGGACACCATGGTGTGGCATTGGCTGGCTACGTGTGACTCAGAGAAGAGCGTCACTCCACTGGGTCTGATATGGTTCAGTGGAGCAATTTCCTTGAAATCTCTGCAGGTGTTTTGGTAAACAGACCCACTTTTGCTTTGGTGGAAAGAAAATTCTTTGGAGTCTGGAGTTGAATCAGGAACTTTAATTGCTAGCCACAATTAGTCATGTCCAAACAATGGAGAAAGGTTTCTAATTTTTTGATTCTTCTTTTTGGGGGAAAAGCTGTTTCATTTTTGTGTGTGTTTGTATGCACGACACACGCCTCCTGTGATAGGCCTAGTAATCGCCCATTCTCCATTCCAATTCAGTGCACGGACTTTGAGAACAGCTATCATGAGTACTTACTTGGCCTGAGGGAAGAGATTGGAGAGGGAGCAATACTGATTTACAGCAGATTATAAAACAAAAACCTACTGAGGGTAAATGCAAGGGGGGCAGTGCATGCCTGCAGCAGGACTCCCAAGAGAAGGGAGTATCCAGCCCCTCCCTTACTTAACCCCAACAAGCACAACTGCAGGTAGTTGAAGCACATTATTGGCTTGTCCTTGCACAATAGAAACTTGGAAGGCAATTTCAAAGGAAAGGCCTATAAACAAACTTCGGTTTGTTATCAGGCTTGACAAAGCATTCCAGTTTTCCTTAATGTATTTTAGACGAAAATAATTTACTTGTTCTGAAGCCTGAGTACTTCTGGTGAATTGTGACTAGTTGCCAGCCATACATTCCAAGGACTTGAATTCCTTTCTTTTTAATGATAAAAATTATACACGCTTGATACGAAGAGGAAAAAAAAATCAGACAAGAGTTGGCCAGTTGACTGAAGTGCCCTTCTCACTCTCCATTCCACACCCACTGGGCTGACTGTAAACATTCCCCTCATGCCGTTGTTTCTAGACGTTTCTGAAGCATATACAAATTTGTTCTTTTTAAAATGCAAATAGAACTACACTTTACATACTGGCACTTGTGTGACTTGCTTTTTTCACTTAACTCTGAATCCTGGTTATCATTCCACATCCATTCAGATTTACCTAATTCTTTCTTTTCTTTTTATGTTTTACAGAGATTTATTTAATTCTTTTTGAATGCTGTGAAGTAGTCCATTGTATGTTTGTACTTTAATTTGTTTAAACATTCTTCATTGGTGAATGTTTGGGTTTTTCCAGGTTTTCACTGTTACAAATAATGTTGCAAGGTTTTTGTATATATTTTTGAATATTTATGCAAGATTACTTGTAGACTGGCTTTCTAGAAGCATTGCTGGCCCAAAGGGTATGGCTATTTAACGTTTTCATAGATAGTGCCAAATTGTGTTCTAAAAAATGGTACGGTTATATTTTCACCAATCCTGCATCCGAATGCCTGTTTTACCACATCTCCATCAATACTGGATATTATGAAGTAAAAAAAAAAAAGTACTAATCTAAGGATTTTAATTTGCATTTATTTCATTATGATCATATTGTGTTAAGGAAGTGAGCCCTTTATTTTAGGTGTTGAAAATACTTTCCCTCTGTGTGCTTGTTTCTTGTATTGCTTTGGTATTTTTTACGCCTTACAGAGATGTAAGATATTTACGCAGTAAAAAATTTATTGGTGTTTTTCCTTTATGGCTTCTGGGTTTCCTGTCATGCTTAGAAAGAACTTCCTCAATCATGATTTGAAAAAGTCTTAGTATTGCTTTCATATTTCTATGGCTTTATTTTTAAAAAATCATAATGTCAGACATATACATAAGAATAAGCATAATCCTTATGTAGGTTATAGAGGACAATAGTAGCACAAATGCCAGTAAACTCAGCCCAAGAAATAGTGGTTTAGTGGTTTCAGTTTTCACATGTAAAAATATCCTTCTGTTACTTTGGGGAGAGTTTAGGAATAATAGGAACCTAGTTAAAAAAAATGTTCTGCATTGCTTGTATTTTCCTATATAGCTATCTGGTTGTCACATCATTTATTAAATAATTCTTTCCTCCTGGCTTCTTTATTTAAAATGTAATGGTATTACATTTCTGATGTGACCACTGTATACAAAATAAAATCACTTCTAGTATCTTGTAGTAAGATACATAAAATAAGTAACCAAAGTCCTTCTTGATGTTTTCAGACTCAATTACCAAAGTCATTCCCATTTTCTAAAGCTTGCTGAGAATAGGAAACTTTTTCTAATTTCATAATGGGAAAACAACCCATCTGACTACTTTCACCTTAAGCGAGTTATTTAACTTTTCTCAGCCCAGTTTCTTGACCTTTAAAATGGAGATAACAGCCCTGACCAGTGTGGCTCAGTTGGCTGGGTGTCATCCCATGAAGTGGAAAGTAGCCAGTTCGATTCCCGGTCAGGGCGTGTGCTGAGGTTGCGGGTTCCATCCCTGGTTGGGGCGAGGCAACTGATCGATATTTCTCTCTCACATTGATGGTTCTCTCTCTCTTTCTAACTTTCCATCCCCTTTCTCTAAAAATAAATAAATGAATATTAAAAAAATTAAATGGAGATAAAACAACAACAACACACTTAATGGGCTGTTGACGGGACTAAGTGGGCTAAAGGATGCAACATGCTCACCCTGGTGCTTGGAACTTACAAGCTTTCAGTCAATGGTTTCATAGTTGTTATTACCTTATCAGCCTCTCAGATCCTTGGCAGGCAGGCTGTCTGTACTCTCTGGCTTTACGACTGGACCACAGCTCTTGCGTGGGATTGTTAAACAGTGTGCTAATTTTATGGCCTGATACCGTACCATTATGCTTTGCGATTACGTGGAATTGTGAGATTTCTAAATCACACTGTCATAAATAAATGATAATGATGCCCATCCCCACCACTACAGTAAATGTAGCTTCCTGATCTCGAGAGCCACTGTTATCACTGCTCAGCGACGGCGCAGGACCCGCAGGTGTCACCTCCGAGGCACTGTCTACTTACCCACCACCTGCTGAACCTTGAGTAGAAGTCGAGCTCCTGGAAATGCAGGTTTTGATGGGAACTGAAGCCACCTAATACACTGTACCCCAAATTATTTCCAAACTGATGTCGGATATTTCCATCCATATCTAGGATGTTGAGACCTGTTTATGGTCCATTATGTTGCAAGATTCAGTTTTCATGATACTAGTTATGTAAAGCAGTATTAACCACTTTTTCCCATTTCATAGCTGGTGCCATTGCAGCAGACTGGATTTTTCTTGCTTAAAGTTATTGGTGGGAGGAGTAGGGGTAGGGGGGAGGTAGAAGAGAATAAAGGGGGGATAAATGGTGATGGAAAGAGACTTGACTTTGGGTGGTGAACACAGAATACTATATACAGATGATGTATTACAGAACTGTACACCTGAAACCCATATAATTTTATTAACCAATGTCACCCCAATAAATTCAATATAAGTTTTAAAAAAAGTTCCTCAGAAAAGTAATGGCAGGATTCCATTTGTTTTTAGATTTCTTGGGTCATAGTCTAATAATATCTGCAGTCTAACAGTTAAAATATTTCTAAAAGAAACTGTTGGATGTGAAATTATGATCTGGATAGATATTCCAAAGAGAAAATGATCACTTTATTTGAAATAGATGAATTATTTTGTGCTATGTTCTATCCCTTAATTTTACACAATATGTGTATATATAAAATCTCTATCTGAACTCCTTCAGGAAAATCGTATGGTATAAGGACACCAATAAGCATTTACGGTATATTAGCAAACAATAAGTTGATGATTCACCCTGGATTCATGCTGGGGCTGTGAAAGAAGTCAATAAACGTGATATGTGTTTCAAAAACTGCAGATCATAATTAAAATTTCCAAACCTCTCAAACCTATAAATTATATTAGAGTATGAGCATTTGGCCTGCTCCTCACTCCCCTAACAGCATCATAGACCCTGTGATTTATCAGTCTTTGGAGAAATGGAACAGAATATTATGTTTCTCAAAGAAAAAAAGGTGATATTTAGCTTTTTCCTTTTGAAAATTTTTTAAAACTTACGGCATAGAGTTGTGTACACTGCTCTCTCTAAAATCCCCTGTCAGTGGTTATAGTACCTTCTCTATTCCCTGATGAGACTTTTCAGGCTTTTCTTATTCTTTTTTAAAAAAAAGCAGCGTGATCTGCCAATTTCATTTTTCTTTCTTACTCTTTTGCTATAGACTTAATTTGAAAACGTTAATTCTTATCATAATTTCGAGGGTCTTTAAGCAAGTTGTTCGAATCCACTTCGAATTCCCCCTAGGAATATGAATCCATGTCTTAAGTGGCTGAAAAGGCAGATTGTGACCCTGGTAATAACAGAAGCAACGGGACACCGGCCCGTCCCGCCCCGGGGACCTGCCCGCCGCGCGTTGCGGCCCCCTCGCAGCACAAAGACACCGCTGATGGGGAGTGAGGGGGGGCCCAGCCCACCGCCCGGCCGCCCCCCGGAGTGCGCAATCGAGTGGATTCCGCGGCGTTGCCAGAAGCCGGCCGCTCCCCAGCTTCTCTTCTGCTTATTTTATTAGGAAAGGAGAAAAAAAAAAGAGAGAGACAGAGAAGTCCCGTCCCCTCCGCTTCCCATTGGCCCCGCCTTCGCATGCATCACGCCAGGACCGACCAATGGTAAGGCGCGATACTGCGAGGTGGGCCGGACCCGAGCGCGGAGTGGGCGGTGGGTCGGTGCAGCAACCCCGCCGCGGCTCGGCCTCCATCGCCGAGGTGCCGCTGCTCCCACAGACGCTCGCGAGCCGCTCCCCGCGCTCCCAGCCTCGTCTTCCTCCCGCACTCCCGAGACTCTCGCCCGGCTCGGGTCTCGCCTTTGCCTCCTCCTTCCCTCGCTCGCCTCCCACATTGTCTCTGCCTCATCTTCTCTCCTAGTTGAGGAAAAGAGAAAAACCGTCCTCCTCAGGGAGCCCCCTCGCCCTCAGCAAAACAAAACCAGACATGATCCTGGGCTCCCGCTCCTGAGAGACCGGCGGAGCGAGGAGCTGGGAGACTAGTGGAGACTGCACGGAAGGTCACTGGAGGGAAGCCCCTGCAGCCCCGCCTCGGCCCCCGCTGCGGCCGGCCCCTCCTCCGCCAGAGCCCGGCGGCCCCCAGCCCCGCGGGCCTCCCGCCGCGTCCCCCACTTTCCCAGGAGCCGGCCGAACACACCTCCATTGATGGTGTAGCGCATCAGGGGGAGGTAAGAGTCCAACTTGGCCGCGCGTGCCGTCTGCTTGCTTTTCTGGCCCCTGATCCTGGGCACGGGGCGTGGGGTGTGGGGCGGGCTGGAGGTGGGCGTGGAGTCCTCGTCCGGTGCGAGCCCGAGAGCGAAGGCCGGTGGGGCGCCGCGCACGCCCGGGAGGGAGTCCGAGGGCGAGCGCCTCCGCTGGGCCGGGCCGGGCCGGGCCAGGTAGCTGTCCCGCTCGCAGGCTGACCCCTGCTCTTTCTTGGCTGCTTACTCGTGCTCTCGTTTGACTTGTCTGAGGTTAAACTATTTCATGTAACTAAATTATTGGCCGAGCTGAGGAGAGGAAAAGGCAGGCAGGGCTGAAACGGTGCATTTCTGGAATGTGTGTGGATTTGGGGGTCTTAGGGGAGGACTTCTCAAGTACCCCTTTCGCCTTAGGAGATGATTCGCTCTTTGTGCTCCCCAGCTCGGGGGCGGTTTTACCAAATTATGAAACCCAGATCACTTGCAGCAGAATAGGATTCTTTTTGCCGTGTTTTAGTTATGCTCTGGGAAAGAGAGTGGCTCTATTTGTATTATTATTATTATTTTTTTAAGGTTTTGGAAAGAAGAGAAGTAGTTTTACATGGAGGGGGGGAGGTGTGCGTGTGTGTTGAGAGGGGGAAAGTCCTGCAGGTTTCCTTTGAAACTGGTAGCTTGAGAAGTTGTTAAAAGGAAAACAAAATGATTCATTGTTGAATTGTCATTTTCCTCTGCCTCTTTTCCAAGGTTTGCTTACAATTTTTCTGGATTACTGACTTCAAACATTGATTTGAGCATTATGTGTCCTTGAGAAACTGGGTGCCTTAAATGTTTCAGCATGTGTTGCTATTTTAAGATACATTTAGAAAGTAGTTTTGTGTGGATCCTGAAATAGCTTTCTCCGCAGCAATTAAAAAAAAAATACAATAAAGGTAACTAGTAAAAGAGGCACTTGGTGAATTACAAAACAAACATTTTAATGGCACACAATTCATCATGCATCATGTGCTGTGATTTGAAACAGTTTTGATACTGCTTTTCATAGAGAGAGAGACCTTTTTGTCTAGTGTACACTGGATTCTTCAGTCTGTTGGGGGAGGGGAGAGAGGATGGATCTATACAATAATAAAATCATCTACGGGTAGCTGTTTCCTTCCATGGATTTGCTTGCCGAGTTCATTCCGCCGTAAATTACAAACCAGCTTTGATTTTGAGGGCCGGGGCTTGGAGGGAAGGCTGGCTTCCAGCTCGCGCTGTTGTTGTTGAGGTCGAAGGGAAAAGAGGCAGAAGCACACGCACAGACACACACACACTGCCAGGCTGAGGGCTCATTGTTCTTCCACACACACATTCATTCTCTCTCCCATATTTGGGACGAGGTTTGCACAGACCAACACAGCTCTTTTTGGGAGAGAGGAGAGAAGGTGGGGGAAGGGGTGGGTGCGTTTCTTTTTCAGCTTGCTTTCACCTGCCTCACGCCTGGCCTTTCCCCTCAACCTTGTAGAGGCAGAAGAGTGCATTGGAAAGTAAAGGACTCTCAAAAGCATGTTCAGACCCCTCTTCTGCGTCTTCGATCTTCCCTTTGCAGCCCTGGTTTCTGCTGCTCTTTCTTATTTGTGTATGTAAGGATAAAATCCCTCTTCCTACGTCGTGGCCGGACAGCTTTCACGTTGCTCATTGCCATGACTTTGTTGGGGCCAGGGATTTGTTCAGTTGACTCCTGTAGTGAATGTGATGGGGGTCGTTTTTTCTCGGTAGAAGTAGGTCATTTTAGTTAAGGTTACTAAGCACATATTTGAGGTTAATATTTAGCAAAGTGTGTGTGGGTGTTTTGACATATTAGTCGTCTGGTGGTTTGATGGGTTTGCTAGCTATTGAGCCATCAGTGTGTTTTGTTTTGTTTTATAGACAGGGGCGTTGTGAGACAAGATCTGGTTTTGTGTTCTGGCGGCTAGTGTAGACGCTTCCTTTGAACACTGGACAGGGAATGGGCAGAGAGAGTCCATCTGGGGTAAATCCTGCTCTGGGCCCAGGATGGAAGCTGGTGTGTGTGCTGGTGGGTTGCAGAATAGCGCCTTCTACTGGTTAATTGCTTTGAAGGATCCAGACGAAGAGTGGGGGAGGGGATTAACAGCTGAGGTCTAATGATTTTCTTTTGAATTCAGTTGTAGTGTTTTTCTGCAGATGCCACTTCCATGAGCTGCTAACTCAGATGCTTTTTGACAGGCACGGTTGCAGGGAGGCTTTTTATGTTATTGGCTGTGTCTTGACATCAATTTGTTCTATTATCAGAAGTATTTACACGTTGTGACTTCTAAGGACTTTGAGTTGATATTCTTTTGTCTTTTATGGGAAATTTAGTTTGTCTTGAAATTTTAAACAAAATGGGGGATTTATTTGTGTTTTTGATGTGGGAAATTGTGTATACATTAGCAGTCTTTGAAAAGTTTTCACTATCATTAATAAAAAGTCAAATAGACCTACCCTATAGAAAGAAAAATCCTAGCGCTGGACCCAGAGTTCCCTCTTGGATTTAACAGGGGGTAGGGGTGTGTGTGTGTGTGTGTGTGTGTGTGTGTGTGTGTGTGTAAGGAAGTGGGGTGAGGCAGATAGAAGATGGAGGGGGTAGGGGAGGCGCTCACTAAAATCACTAATTTTGCATGTGTAATGGTGTTGCATTGCAATAGTTTTCAATAGTCATGTAAACAAATACATTGATAGAATGACTTACTCTGTGGATTAGATTAAAACAATTAGAAGTAAGAGAAAATATGAAACAAGTGTGTACATAGATTAACACAGGCCAAATTCCTGTTCAAAGGCTTCTAAACCAAGGTGTAGGTTTCAGAGATAATCTGCTTGATCAATGCCTGGAAGGGTTTTTATTATCACACATTTTATCCCATCTCAGTTGTTCTAATGTAATAAACTGTTTAGAGAGGATTGTAGTGGCGAGGAGAACTCAGTATAGAATAACTATCTTCTGTTCCAGACTGGCTACTCATAGGAGTGTGATTTCTGATTCACTTTACTTTCAAAGCAGAGCAAATCTCTAAGTTGTATATTTTTTTACAATGGAATATGAACAGTTGAAATGTATTATTTATTCAGTAGGAATAGAGTCAGGTAATTTCAATCCAGTATAGTCTCTGCCAGTGTTTTGTTTCAAGGTAACTAGAACCAATGCAAAATGCAAACGTAATCCAAATCAGGAAATCTGTACACCAGTTATTTTTTCAAGTTTGACTTATGGGTCAGGCAGAAAAGTTTTTAAGAAGTGGGATGGTAACTGGACAGAAATATGCCAGATGCTGTAAAAATGCACATAGAAAAATATGATCTATGCCTTTCTAAAAACCAGTGTGTGTTGAATATTATTATGGATTTAGTAAGCATTCATTACTTTTAAAATTAGTTTTGAATCTTTAACATCTTGTTCAAATCTCAGTAATCAAAAAAACATTTAAGTAGTAAAATGAGTTGTATGCACGCAGTTGTTTTGGGGATTGTGTGCTTTCCTGCTAACTGCTTTTGGCAGCTTCTCTTGCAGTTGATTTAAAGGTTAAGATAGCAGAAAATTCAGATGTTTAAGTGAGTCATTAGTGTAACATAGCCGTGAACTTCATTACACGTACTTGCACACCCTGAAACAATGCACTGTTGTCTTACATAATCAGTTTCGGAGAATGCTGTGCTCTGGTTGTTCATATGGGTTTTCAGCAATCAGGAATTCCTCTTGAATCAAATGGAAGTGATTGTTAATTATTAGTTTCTTGGTAATCATTACAGATTTATAGCTTTGCCTGTCCTATTTAAATGTGATTTTGGTGAGCCTGTTGACTTGTGCTTGGTTTCTTATTTAGCAGTGTTCTAGTGTTCCTTAAATAATGAGGAGAAATGAGCATTTATGTGTTAGAAATTTGTTAAGATTGCTTAAGCCATTTTAATGAATATTTGATCACAAAACTGAAAAATTCTCAAATACCAACTACATTTACTAGTTTGGAGTTTTGGTTGGAATTTTGATTTGTGTAATTAACTAGGTGTGCCAAGCAATGTGAGATGTAACACAGTCTGTATATTAGGTAACTAACTAGGTCAGGTAGGACGGCTCATATAAGAACTTTTAGAGCATTGTCCCCAATGCGCCAAGGTTGCAGGTTCAGTCCCTGGTCAGGACACATTACAAGAATCAACCAATGAATGCATGAAGAAGTGTAACAAATCAGTGTTTCTCTCTCTCAAATCAATTAAGCAAACATACTTTTAGTAAAGTGAACTCTTTGTGCCAGTGTAAAATTGTTGTTTTTATTTGGTGAAATTTGCCAGTATGTCATCAACCGTAAGCAATATATTTAACTGACATTTTTCCCTATATGGTTAAATATCAAAGTGGTATACGCTCTGATTCATAGAGTACTTGGTGTTTAAGGAATCCTCACAGCCTGTTTGTCTTGGGCTTTTGCATCAGAAGTTAAAGTCACGGATCAGGTCCTAATTTTTAAACTAGTTATACATGTGATTTGTAAGGGTTTTGGTTAGGTTTCTTTGGTTGCAAGCAGAAAGTCTCTCAAGTCATCTGAGGTGTTGGGGAAAAGTGGAACAAAAATGTAATCCTTGAGAGTCAGGCCTCACAGAAAAACAGCTCCAGGTTCAGATGGGCCTCATGGACGCTGGAATACTGTTAGGGGTCCCATTTAGCTTTAGAGACAAGATCACCTTGTTGCCTTCTTAGCAGAAAGACTTTGTTGAGCCATACCCAAGTGCTAGGGCTGTGTATAATTGTCCAGGCTGTGTGTAGCAAAAGGACACCACTTTGAAGGGGACAGTATTTTTTACCTTGTGGGCCTGGACTAACCTGAAAGGGAGCTTGTGTGCCAAGCATGGCCATGCAGCAGGAGGGGAGAGTCATTCCCACAAAAACTCTTTCCACCACATGGCCCCCCCCCCCCCCCACACACACACACCCGCGTGCACATACACACAGCACAGCATGCACATAGACATTTATGGACACCTGTGCATGCCGCCAGTTCTGACCCTGTTACTTCTTCTGGGGGTGGAGGTGCAGGAGAGTGGTGGCGGCACTTAACATTTGTGGGGTAAATACA
Organism: Anoura caudifer; assembly: GCA_004027475.1. Classification (NCBI taxonomy): domain Eukaryota; kingdom Metazoa; phylum Chordata; class Mammalia; order Chiroptera; family Phyllostomidae; genus Anoura; species Anoura caudifer. The sequence continues at coordinate 19,151 of PVKU01013323.1, read as the reverse complement.
GTTTAGGGGGAGTGTGAGCAGGTGAGAATGTGGACATGTGTCTGCATGTATGAATTCAGAGAAACTGCCTGGGAAGGCCCTGGAAACCTCTCCCTCCCTGGGCAGAACCTGGCTACGCTGACTTAAAAAGATGTTAGGTATATGAAAACATCATTCAGGTGAATTTAAGCTGAATGCTCCTTATTAAACCCAGAGCCTGTGCTTCCCCTGCCCCTCATTCCTCTTTCCCTCCCCTCCTCTGTCATTATGTTTGGACATTGAATGTGACTAGAAGGGCATCATAGTCTGCAATCCTGTGCCCTCTGGCAGGGCGACCACAAAAGGTGGTTCAGATTGGACTGGACAGCCAGAGCTGGCCCACCCACTCCTCCATGTTCACTCCACTGTTTTATCTCTTTGTATCTTTATGCTTCTGCTTTCACTTCTACTCCTAACCACTCTTTATGCCTTTAATTAATACTTCCCAGGAAAGATCACATGGGCTGTTAGTTACGGGTTTGGGGACAGATGCCCTCTTAACTACCTACCAGCCTTCCATATGGTGGGCTGCCCACCCTTTCAAGCCAGCTCTTAAGAGGTGCGTAATAGGAGCCCAGGGAATGGGAGGCATTCTGAGCACGGCCTATGGAAAGGGAATTTCTTTTCTTATATATCCTCTCATATTTTTATCATCTTCATTTTCCCTGACACTATGTGGCTGTTGTTGCTTTTGATAGCTTATCTAATAGTTTTTTATATATTTTAAAAGATTTTATTTATTTTTAGAGCGGGGAAGGGAAGGTGAAAGAGAGGGAGAGAAACATCAATGTGTGGTTGCCTCTCGCTTGCTCCCTACTGGGGGTATGGCCTGCAATCCAGGCATGTGTCCTGCGTGGGAATTGAACCGCTGACCCTTTCATGTGCAGGCCTGCGCTCAATTCACTGAGCTACACCAGCCAGGGCTAAGAGTTTATTTTTAAAAAATATTTTATTTGTTTATTTTTAGAGAGGAGAAGGGAGGGAGGAAGAGAGGGAGAGAAATATCAATGTGTGGTTGCCTCTCAAGCACCCCCTCCTGGGGACCTGGCCTGCAACCAAGGCATGTGTCCTGACTGGAAATCGAACCAGCGACCCTTTGGTTCATACGCCAGCACTCAATTCACTGAGCCACACCAGTCAGGGCTCTAAGAGTTTATTTTTATTTTTTAAAAAGGTTTTATTGCCCTGGCTGGTATGGCTGAGTGGATTGAGTACTGGTCTGTGAACTGAATGGTCACTGACTTGATTCCTGGTCAGGGCGCGTGCCTGGGTTGTAGGCGAGGTCCTAGATAGGGAGCTTGTGAGAGGCAACTGATCGATGTCTCTTGCACATTGACATTTCTCTCCATCTCTTTCTCCCTTCCCCTCTCTCTAAAAATAAAAATAAAATCTAAAAGAAAAGATTTTATTTAAATAATTTATATTTTTTAGAGACATAGGGAGAAAAACATCGATGTGTGAGAGAAACATCAATAGGTTATTTCTTGCACGGCCTCTACCCAGGACCTGATCCAAAACCCAGGCATGTGCCCTGACCAGACTGAACTGATGACCTTTCACTTTGCAGGATGACATCCATCCCACTGAGTCACAAGGGTCAGGGCATTATCTAATAGTTTATTTTGTGTTAAGAAACTCTACATAGTTATAACTAGTAGTCAGTTATCATCTCTTTAGGTGTGATCATTTTATTACATTTGTCTTGCTGTCCTTTTATTTTCTGTGAATCTATCCATCTACTTGTCTGCCTATCTGCCTACCCAAGTCAGTGTTTCCCAAACCATATTCATAGCATACTAATATGCTACAAGTGTTCTGAGGTCAAATTAATTTGTAATGCACATTAGTACCTTAAAGCCTCAGAAATGTCCTGTAGAATATAGAGGACATTTTGTTTGTTTGTTTGGTTTGCTTGTTTTTTTCCCCTTCCTCAAAGAATGCTATAACCTTTTTTCAGAAACTAATATTCTGCAAAACAGTTCGTGAAACACATGTAAAATTAATCCTTTGTTTTTTAAAAGATTTCATCTATTTATTTTTAGAGAGGGGAAAGGAGGGAGAAAGAGAGGGAGAGAAACATCAGTGTGTGGTTGCCTCTCAAGCACCCCCTACTGGGGACCTGGCCTGCAACCCAGGCACGTGCCCTGACTGGGAATCGAAGCAGCGACCCTTTGGTTCTCAGGCCTGTGCTCAATCCACTGAGCCACACCAGCCAGGGCTCCTTCATTCCATTTTCAATGAGATCAGTCAAATCAATATTTCTCTTTTCACCCCACTCTGGTAGCTATGCTCTTATTCAAGGTTTAAAAACTTCATTTTTGGATACTTGTAGTCTACTGATATGCACTGGTGAGACTCTTTTAACAAATAAAAACAAAAAACAAGTACTTAACTGTTCAGTTCAGTGAGGTAAGCCTTACAGGCATGTAAAGATGAAGAGAACAGCCTTCTAGAAGTTTCTTTCTACACTGGCCATCGGGATACACATAACTGCTAGAAGATAAAGATAAGTGTTTTAGAGACACAAAATACCACGGGGTTGTATTAGTTATGTATTGCTGCATAACAAGTTACTGCAGAGCTTAGTGACAATACATTTATCTCACGGTTTCTGTGGTCACTTACTTGGGAGTGGCTTAGCTGAGTGGGTCTGCAGGGGCTGTTGCCATCTGAAGGCCTGAGTGGGGCTGGAGGCTGTGATTCCAAATGGCTCACACACTTGGCTGTGGGCTTGTTACATGGACCTGTCCATGTAATGACTTGAGTGACCTCATGTGGCATTTGTCTTTCTCCAGGACCAGTGATGACAAAGGGAGAGAGGAAGGGCGAGAAAGAGAGAAAGGAGTCTTTTATGACTTAAGTCTTAGAAATGACATACTGTCACTTTCACCTTATTCTTTTAGTTAGAATCAAGTCACTAAGTCCAGCCCACATGCACAAAGGGAAGGGAATTAAGATTCACCTCTTGAAGGAGGAATATCAAAGAATTTGTAGACTTATTTTAAAACCTCCACAGGGATTCAAAGGAGAGTGATATAGAAGATTTAAAAAAGTGTTTTCCCCTTTGATTAGTTATTTTCAAGCAGTGCTTTACATTACTTGGAGGGTAGTTTCTGATTCTTTTTTTAAAAAAATATTTTATTTATTTATCTTTAGAGGGGAAGGGAAGGAGAGAGGGAGAGAAATATCAATGTGTGGTTGCCTCTCGTGCATCCCCTGCCGGGAACTGGCCTGCAACCCAGGCATGTGCCCTGACTGGGAATTGAACCGCATCCTTTGCTTCACAGGCCCGCGCTCAGTCCACTGAGCCACACCAGCCAGGGCAGTTTCTGATTCTTAGAGGAGAGTAACATGATCAAAACCTGACATTACTCATCTTTTCCCTCTACTGTTGTTGAGATATCATTTATTTCCTACTTTCTTCCTATTCTTACATCACATTTAATCTATTTCAATTAAAACTGTGCTTAGTACATATATACTGCCTTAAGTTTTTTTTTAGTTTGGCCACTCTTTACTTCCTGCCAATTCAATACCTTTTCCTTGGGCCTTTAACCCTCTCGCTTATTTTATCACTTTATGTTTTGTGTAAATGTTTGTTACTTGCATTTATACCTTAGTATTAATCTTATTCTTTCCATTAGATTGTAATCCCCTTGAAGGCAGAAAGTTTTCTGTAACTACATTCATATGTATATTTTTGTACAGAATTAGACTTACTCTGAAAGACACAGTTCATTGACTCTATGATGCCATCAGTAGTAAGATGCACCATTATTTTATGTACCATAAGAATGAAAAAATATGCTGCTAGTTAAACTGTGTAAGACCTGTCCCAGCTCTAGTACAAATGTAAAACATTGTACATCTTAAAATCACTGAAATGTCATCTATTCAGGCCACCTCTTTTCACAGCTGTACATTCCCTGAAAGGCATGTCTGAAGATAGACCTTAAAGCAGATTTTTTTTTTCCCATAGGAACAGTGTTATGGGTGGTGTACTTGCTGAAAGATTTTGTGTGAAAACCAAACTATGATCAATGTACAATAAAAACAGATGCTGCCATAAACCTATAGTCATTATAGTTAAATTATTTTTTTAGTTTTCAGAGATTAGGTATAACCATTATATATTTTGATTGAAAACATGTTTTTTATATATAATGTCCTAAAATACTTACTAACCTGCTGCATCATCTGTTTGACCTAAAATATGTTGACTTTATTTTATTATTATTTTTAATGTTTTATTTTTTAATTGCAGTTGACATACAATATTATATTTTAAGTGTACAAGATAGTGATTAGACATTTATGTAACTTACAAAGTGGTCACCCAGATACATCTAGTGCCCATCTGACACCATAGTGACTTTATTCTAAACATTGGTGTTCTTCCCTCCTTCAACTTCTGTCCTTCAACTCCTGGGTGTTGAAGGACAGAAGTTGAAGGGCTGTCCTTCAACTTCTCCCTCGGCGGCATTGTCTTCCAAAGTGCCCTCCTTTCTCTCCTGAGATCCAGGTCCCTGTTGCCCTTCTGCCTCCTTGGATATCTTTTGTTTTTTTATTTTTTAAAGATTTTGTTTATTTTTAGAGAGAGGGGAAGGGAGGGAGAAGGAGAGGGAGAGAAACATCTGTGTGTGATTGCCTCTCATGTGCCCCCTACTGGGGACCTGGCCCACAGTGCTGGATGTGCCCTGACTGGGAATTGAACTGGCGACTCTTTGCTTCACAGTCTGGTGCTCAATCCACTGAGCCACGCCAGCCAGGGCCCCCTCCTTGGATATCCTTTGGGAACTGAGATGCAAAATTTATCAATCTGTATTTGTCCACTCTTAACTTTTCTACTATTGGAGCAAAAGAGTTAAGAGCTTTAGTCTCGATCCCCAGCCTGCTATTTGTTAACTCTGTGACTTTAGGCAAGTTCCTTACCTTTCTTTGTCTGTTCCCTCATTTGTAAAATGGAGATAATAATAGTACTCATCTCACAAATTTGTTGTGAGGATCAGAGTACTTGCTTAACATGTCTCTGGTAAATAGTACATGCTTCATAATATTAGCCTATATTTATTATTATAGTTACCGTCCTCCAGAGATCTAGCTTTCTACTATGTTCCCTCTCTTTGTTGTCTGTAGCACTCAACCACCAGGGGATAGGTAGAACCAGTAGGTCAACTCTAGAGGTTTTGTGTAAATTCTCTATTAGTCCTATCAATTGTAAAATTTTTACCATTCCTTGAATGTAGGAAATGCTACATTCATGTACTGTAGGAAAACAGTACATAATTAAGTACCAAGTGAATGGCACAGACCCTGGAGTAATGATGCATTTTGGGTTGTTGATAAATGATCAGGATATCATAGCTTTGCTGTTCTTCATTATGATGTTCCTGAAGGAGATTTATGTATATATACAAATAGAACAGTGGCAAGTGGGAAACTCAAAGTATTATTTTATTATTAATTGAGCCCTTGGCTAAAATACCAATGTATAGCTATCTAGTAAACTACTTGGAGTGTGTTGCTTAAGCTTGCAGCCTGGGCAGGGTATTTCCCTTATACCTAAATCTCACTGCTTTATTACATTAGTCTTTTAGAGTGTGTCTGAGAGAAATGAACAAGAGAAAGATAGCAGATCCTCATATATATATGTAATTTTCAATCTGCATTTAATCTTCATACTTAAAAAGAAGGTCCAGTCAGTCTGACACAATCAGATTACTATTCCCTTTTAGACATCTTATGGTAGAGGATGGATAGACAGATGCATTTCATTGGTGTAACTTCAGCTCTCTAGTAGCTTGGTTTAATGGTCTGTGAGGAATAACTAAAAATAGTGGGCCATTGCCCTAACTGGTGTGGCTTAGTTGGTTGGGTGTCATTCTGCAAAGTGAAAGGTCGTGGGTTGATCCTCTGTTGGGGCACATGCTTAGGTTTTGGGTTTGGTCCCTAGCTGGGCCTATACGTGAAGCAGCTGGTTGAATATGATTGTATATGATTATGTTAGTGGAGCAAAGCTGAGGCCTGATTAAATTCTTCTCAGTCTGAAACACGAATATGACGACAGAACAGGGATGATTGACTTGGAGGCTAGAAAAGAGGCTTCTGACTGTTGTGCTCGGATTCTGCAACCTTGGGTTTATTGCTGTTATGTAAACTCCAGAAGGGTAGAGACCACGTGTGCTTTGGTCACTTCAATTGCATGAGTATACTGTGCACAATTGTATAATTGTCATAAATAAATGCACTCTTAAACGCCATAAGTTATTTCTGTCAACTTAGACCCAAAGTTAGAATGTGTTATAAAAGTTGCAGTGTCCGTGGACTTCACCTCGTGTTAAGACGTTGATTGTAATGATTGCCATTTAAGAAGACATGCAGTACTAGGGCACTGGGGAGGAGGGTGGAGACAGAGGGATCCTTGCCTTTTATTCTCCTACTGTTTGCCATATGTAAATATTAACCAGTTAAAATAAATGCATAAGAAAAGCTTGTACTTTTTATTTTTAGATTCTTGCCATTCTTTTTTAAAAAATATATCCTACTTATTTATTTTTAGAGAGAGGGGAAAGGTGGGAGAGAGGAAGACATCGATGTGTGGTTGTGTGGTTTGCCTCTCGTGTGCCCTGCACTGGGGACCTGGCCGGCATCCCAGGCGTGTGCTCTGCCTGGGAATTGAACCAGCGACCCTTTTGTTCACAGGCTGGCACTCTGTCCACTGAGCCACGCCAGCTAGGGAGATTCTTGTCATTCTTATAAACTTTAGTAAAATATCAGTTTAATTTATGTATGAAATGGGGCATACAAAACGACAAAGACAGATTGTACCCTTGATAAATTTTGTTGTGTAATGGGACTGGGAGGTACCAAATTGAGTGGTAGGTGGAGGAAAGTTCCTCAAGAGATGATGATACTGTGGTTTAAGAAAGAGAATTAGTTCTGGCTGGGACACTAAGGGAGGATTTGGTGTAGGAGGAGGTGTTTAGCCTGTGTTTTGAAGGATTGGCAGGATTGGGCATGTGATAAGTAGCTAAGAGGATTTCAGGCAGGAAATTGGAGCAGAGGTACAGAGGTTGGAAAGCCTAGGAAATGGTCAGTACAGAACTTTTGCTGCTTCTGTGATGAAGACTATTAAATTGTGTTTCGATTTCCTTTTTTCAAAAAAATTCTTTTAAAATGTTCTGTAGCAGATGCAGGCAGATATAGTTCTTTCAACTTAGGTAATTTATGTGTGAAGCTGTTGCTGGTAGCTGTTCAAATCAAATTGTAAGAGCATTTCGAAGGGGAGTCCTTTGGGCTGATATCGCAAAGGAAGAAGACTGGTGTGGCTGGGACCGTAGAGCACTGGGGAGACAGGCGGGGTTGTAGCATGGGGAGATGTGACGCCAGGGTACGCATGACTTTGAGACCCTGATGTGTTCAAGTTAAATACAAATTATAAAATTAATATATACTTATTATAGTCACATTTACACAGTCTGAAAAGAGTAATACCCACCCCCTAATACTTTTCCATTTTCTGTGCACTACTTATAAGCATATATGTACACACTATACATACATACTATCTTGAATATTTATTTAGTGTTTCAAGCTCCTATTTTTCAAGCCAATACCTGTGGTTATACCTCATTTTTAAACAACTGCATAGTGGGACATTGTGTATATGTATATTTTAATTTCCTGTTGATGGCCACTTAAATTGGTTCTGATTCTTTTTTGTAAATCCTTCAAACCTGTACCATTGTATAGGTATATCTGTACGTTAACTTCTTAGAAGTGAGATTGCTGAATCAATAGGTATGTGCATTTTTAATTTTGAAAGCTGTAAATAACTTGCCCTCCAAGTTGTGCCAGTGTACAAAGAGTGTTTTAGGGTTTAGATTTCCATTTCTCCTTATCAACTCTGGATATTGTGAAAATTCTTAATCTTTGCTAATCTGACAGGTGAAGAGTGTACAATATTTTATCTTAATTTGCATTTCTTCGACCATGAGTGAAGTTGATGTTCTTTTTATATATCAGAATTTGAAAAACACATTGTGTGATCGCTCGGTAATAAAGTCAGGTGGTTTATATGTTATATTCTAAGTACCATTTATTTATTTAACTCTTGCCCCCCCAGCTTTATTGAGATGTTACTTACCATAAAATTTACCCTTTTAAAGTATATATTTTGTGGATTTTACTCATTTATTTTAAAATTAAATGCTAACCATTGCTTTATTATTTGTAGTAGATAACTATCAAGCTGAACATTAGGTGTTTTTAAAAATCTTTTTATTGATTTTAGAGAGAAAGTGGGGGCGGGGGGGGAGAGAGAGAAACATCAGTTTATTGTTCTACTTAGTTATGCATTCATTGGTTGCTTCTTGGATGTGCCCTGACTAGGGATCGAATCTGCAACGTTGGGGTATCAGGATGATGCTGTAGCCAGCTGAGCTACCTGGCCAGGGCCTTAGGTCCTGTCTTTCATTTCAGGCTCATCAGCCTATTAGGTCCAAGATATGAAATGGGAAATGCAACTTTTTCTGTTAGTTTTCCAGTCTGTAGGCCTCTCTTACCTGTCGCAGTTGGGCTAGCTAGGTTCTGAAATGGAATTATGCATGACAACTGCTTTGGAATCTCAGTGCTTTGATACTGTTGGGGAGTGATTTCTTTTAAATAACTTGTACTTGAAACTGATTTCCAACTGCTATTAGGTGATACAATCTTTACAACTTTTTCTGAAAAATTTTAATTACAAAATTGGAAGTAAAAAGGCTTCTGAGGTAAAAAGATTTAAAAGTGTTAAGTGTTTAAAAGTAGTCATATTTTTTTTTTTTTTTTAAGATGAGTTATTCAACTCCTTTGGTAGTCACTCTGGTCATTTTTTATTTCAGAGATTTCTTAGTATCTATTAAAGGGGTGTGTGTTTATGCTATGATTACATTGTTTCACCTTACAAACAGTAATGATGATCTGGTCTGTGCCATTTCTTTTATGATTCATATAGATATTTTAGTGTGGAGAAAAGCTTATTGGTGATTTGTTAGACTGAGTTTTTGAGTAAGTTCTTACAGTTCTCCAGCATTGGCTCCCTTCTAATAGGGTCTCCAGCAGCTCCTGGCCAAGTCTGGGACCCTCATCTGTGTGGTTGTTCCACATGGGAAAACATGGTGGCAGAGGCTCAGTGTAGATGGTTTTCTTTTTCTCTTGATAGAACCAAATGTCTCATTCTTTCCTTTTGATTTTATAAAGTAATACTTCAAACATTTAGTTTCCTGTTCTTAGTAGAATATTCTTAAAATTGTGACTCTCTGTCTTTTAACTCCCTCTATTATTTCTTTATCTTTTTATACTATTGAGTTTGCCAAAAAGTTTGTTTTTCCCCCCATACAGTGGCTGTAGTAGCGCTTAACCATCTTTAACTTCAGTTGAAACAATTTTGTTAAATTGTATTATGCCAGCTGTCATATCAGCATGCCTTAAAAAAGCTTATCAAAATTGGTGAGTTTATGTGTAGCCATTTCAACATTGAAGATGGAAGAAAATATACAACATTTTTGGCTCAGTATGCTCTATTATTCAAGGAAGGTAAAAATACAACTGAAGTACAAAAAAAGATTTGTACAGTGTTTGGAGAACGTGATGTGACTGATCAGATGTGTCAGAAGTGGTGTGAGAGGTTTCATGCTGGAGACTTCTTGCTGGACAAAGCTCCATGGTTGGGTAGACCAGTTGAAGTTGAGAGCGATCAAATCAAGTCATTAATTGAGAACAATCAACATTATACCATGCAGGAGATAGCTGACATACTCAAGATATCCAGATCAGTAACGTTATTGGTGAAAATGAAAAATGTGTCTCTATTTTACGGAAAAAAAATAATTGGTCTTTTTGGCCAACCCAGTATTTCTGTTTGGAAATATATTTTTGATTGGTTCAGTTTTAGTCCTGTAAATTACAATGTCTCTTTTTTCCCTGTTGACATCTCCTTGTTACAATTTTTTCATGTTTTTGCGTTTTTTTTTTTTTTTTTTTTTTTTTTTTTTTTTTTTTTTTTTTTTTTTTTTTTTTTTTTTTTTTTTTTTTTTTTTTTTTTTTTTTTTTTTTTTTTTTTTTTTTTTTTTTTTTTTTTTTTTTTTTTTTTTTTTTTTTTTTTTTTTTTTTTTACTACTATAAAGTCCCTTGTCCTTTGGGCTGTAGTTTTGATTAAAGCAGATTTTTCCTTGGGCTTTTAATTAGATTTTCTTTTCCTTTAGCTCTTCGTAGGGAGATTGAAGATGATGCTGACCGTCACTTTGGTCAGTGGTGTGAGTGCTTGGGATGAGAGGCTTGACTAGCATTTAGATCAGCTCGTAGCTGTTTCCATTTCCACTTGAGGGTTATTTCTTGGCTTAAAGATACTGCCTTAAAAAATACCAAAATAAAATCCATGCATGTATATGTATTTCAGTTAAGTTGAGATATGAGAACTGGGTGAATTACGGGAGAATAGTATAACTCTAGAAACAATATTTTGCTAAGAGATATGATGCTGATTTGATAGAATCACTGGGTCTTTTGAGCACACTATGTATGTGCTGCATAATTCATGTTTTTTCTTGCTTCACCAAAATGTCCTGAACCATGATAGCATATGAACATTATAAATAAACTGGATATATGTCTCCTGTTTAGCGTGAGAAGACTTGGATCCTGATTCTACCTGTACCATAGGTTTGAAGTATAATTCAGGGCCCTGCTTCCTTAGCTGTCAGATGGGGACTGTAATACATAAACTGAAGTGAAAAAAAAATAGATATGGAAATACTTTGAAAATACAAACCTACTCTACAACCCTGAGGTACTTTAGTTATGTTTTTCTCAGGAACTCAGGATTATTGCAGCCGTCACCCCTTAATCTAGCCATATTTAACCTTTGTAATGTTACCTGGAGAAATCCACTGTTTTCTTGATGTGTTTCTTACATGAACATTGCATGCAGGTTTATGTGTTCCAGATATTTTTATGCAGATACTACTAAGTGCTCCATAAGTGTTCAGCTGTAGTAGAGTACTGCTATTTTGTTCTTAGGTGTTTTGTCATAAAATAAAGACTTTTGTTTTTACTTTATGAGACAAGACATCAAAAAGGCATTTTTATGACAGTGAAAATGTATGGCCTTTTTCTTCTCTTTTAACAGATTCAGCAATTTTTTAACCCTAGAAATCTGTATACATACTTTGTGGCAGAATGCAGTGGGGATGACATCAGTGGGTCTTTGTTTGAGTTAGGAATAAAGACAGGTAGCAGTTTTTCTTGCCATCTCAATCATGAGGTCCAAGAAATCTTAAGACTTTATTCATTTTTTAGAGAGAGGAGAAGGGAGGGAGAAAAAGAGGGAAGAAACATCTATCAGTTGTCTCCTACCCCCAAATGGGACCTGGCCCTCACTCCAGGTATGCGTCCTGACTGGGAATCGAATCCTCGACCTATTGGTTTGCAGGCCAGCACTCAATGCACTGACTCATAGCAGCCAGGGCTTGCCCAGGAAGATAGGGAGGGAGCCAGATTTCAGGCCATTTTTTTCTCAGATTTCTTATTTAGGAACGAATCTCTGAAGCTTTTTTGCTTTCTGGGAGTCAAAGATTAATCTGTAGTCAAAACAGTTAGTATGGGTCTGTTTTTTTTTTTTTTTTTTTTTTTTTTTTTTTTTTTTTTTTTTAACTGTCCTGAATCAGGGGGCAGTTGTTTGGGTACGTGGCACTTCCCAAGATGTGTTCATATAATTTTTCTCATTTGATTTGTGTATTTGGAGTAATTTCTCCTCTTAAAAATCAAATTCTGGAGGAAGTGTCCATATGAGTATCATTCTCTTAGAAGAATACAGGTGCTGACAAAGTCCTTGCATCTCCCAGTTCCATTTTGCTTGGGTCTTGCCTTGCAGTTTTCCAGGATGCTGATTGCCAGCCTTGTTGATATGGGGCTGGTTTTGAAATCCAAGCATCTTTTGAGGGCATCGAAAGACTGTAGAGGGTGGAAATGTTAAAGTTGCAAAAATGGTTACAGAGTACCACATGATGTTGATAAGCTTACTATAATGATTTATGATCTTTGGAAATTGAGGCCTTTGACACAGCTGTCATCAAGGTGGGCTTCAGCCCTGTCTGTGCACTGGCCTGAAATGATTCAGTTTAAGATCCCAGTATAAAAATAGGCTCATGCCTCTCTGATGTACTCTCTTCCCCCATCCGTAACAACTTTTTTAAAATGTAAAATTGGGAAAAAATATTAGGTGTAAGACACCACTAAAAAGAATCTAACACATGGGGGACGTGCTAAAGAATAGAGTGTTGCTAAAGCACCCGGGAGAGAAGAGTTTGACCTATTTTGAGCTTGTATGTGGCACCTGAAAACTCCAATGACGCTGAGTTGGCAGAGCTGCATTTTTGAAGTTTGGCTTCATTTTAGATACAGTGATATAGTGGTCTGTCTGCTTTTAGGAGGTGATTGTCTGGGAGTAACCGTATGTGCACCTGTGGCACCATGTCACAGTTACTGAGGGACCCTCTTGCAGAGATGATTTGGGGAGGGCTTCAGGGTCCTGTCATGGTGTTACTGGAAAAGAAACTCTGGCCAGTTGTTGTAATTCTGGACAGAAGTCCTGTTGTTTATATTACACTGAATTAGAGGTCAGTATGTGTTTCTTTTTTAAAAAAAGTTTATTTATTTATTTATTAGAGAGAGGGGAAGGGAAGGAGAGAGAGGGAGAGAAACATCGATGTGTGGTTGCTTCTCATGTGCCCTGCGCTGGGGACCTGCCCTGCAATTCAGGCATGTGCCCTGGCTGGGAATCAAGCCTCAACCCTTTGGTTCACAGGCCAAGATCAATCCACTGAGCCACACCAGCCAGGGCTAGAGGGTCAGTATTTGAAATTCTGTTTCAGTTGATATTTAAGAGGGTCCATAGAGTAATGGATGACTGTGAAATTATCCAAATGTGTAGTTAAAAGTGTATTTCAGAGATGTGAGATAAACCTGTTGTGCTTTTGACTGTCTGGTTTGGTATGAATTACTGAACTGATATTTGTTTTTAAATGCATAGAAAAAGTTATACACGTGGGACCCTTTTATTATAAACTTTTATGGGTATGGAAAGATAAAATTTGTACTTTATTATGTGAAGAAGTTGCCCTTCTAATTTATCTTTTTTTGTGAGGCTTCACCTGTTCTGTTGATGATAAATTCTGAGAGAGGGTTGTAAGTTTATAGTGTTGATGTGCTTTATTTATCCTTAAAGGATTTCTGACAAAGTTTTTTTCTTCCTGTTTTTTGTTTTCCTCGATCTTTAGAGAACTGTAGGTTGAAACTAATGTGTCTTTCTTCTTACATACAGTATGCTCTCTGTTCTCCTATAGTTTTCATGGATGTCCAGGAGTGATGTGTTTAGTTTGAAATAGAGATTTCAGAAGCATCATACTTTCCATGTCCCTATACTAATTATGAAATGGAAAACTCAGTCTTGTTTTTTTGAAAGGAATAGACAAGGTGATTAATAAGTGGAACATAATTATTATGGAAGTGATGTATAATTTTAGGCCATAGCTTCTGGGAGGCTGCTCTCATCTATGTCTCCTTTTCTCTGGGCAGTTGGCTGTTATTAGTAAGGGAGTGTCCAAGTGATACAATGGGCTTGTCCATTCATTTGGCAGTAATGTTTTTTAGTGTCTCTTTCAGGGCACTGTACTAGGTGAGTAAGACGAGCAAGACGTGTCTCTGCTCTCACAGAGTTCTTGGCCAAAAGAAGGAAAAAGATACGAATAAAAACTACAATACAGTCTGAAAAGAACTGTAATAGAAGTAGAAACGTCATGCTCCTACAGCCCAGAGTGAGAGGCGTGCGTATACCCTGGACACTTGCATGCACTTACAGAATGAAAACACAAGATATCTGTACTTCCTTGTTAACAAATGTGTTCTTTCAGCTCACCTTCAGGCAGCTACGTTTATTGTGGATGTGTGGCCTGCTGCAATGGGTGAGGTTTTCTGTGTCATGAATGGTTTCTAGGCAGGGAAAGGTAAATCTCTTCTTGGAAGAGCTTGGGCACCATAACCTTGTATTCTACTGAACCTGAAATACTCTCTGTATGTATTGTTTACTTTTAAGAACATTCTCTCAGAGCTTATATAAAAATAATTTTGTTCATTTTTCCTGAGCCACTTTGGAATAAGAGCGATTTTCAAATAAAGAAAGAGGAGTCCTGTACCAGAAGGACTTAGCATTGCCCTTGACCTTCTCTGCCTTGGGAACCTTTAGATATATTTTTTTCTTTTTTGTAGACACATGCTACAAATAAATTAGGTGCTGATCTGAGTTGCATGTTTTCTCCATTGGGGGGCAGGGGGGCGGGGACACAATATTTGGTTTTTCAAATCATTCTCTCCTGTCACCTTTTTTCCCTCTCTAAATAAGAAGTAAATCCTGACCTTTTTTCTTCCTGGAAAATGGCGTACTTAGTTTTTAGAAAAATTAAGATATCTCTGTATGGAGAATTTGAAGTACTTGTTTAAAAATACATACATTAGGCTCTGGCCAGGTAGCTCAGTTGGTTAGAGCATCGTCCCTTTGTGCCAAGGTTGTGGGTTCGATCCCTGGTCAGGGTACTTATGAAAATCAACCAATGAATGCATAAATAAGTGGAACAGCAGAGGAGTGTTCCCCCCCCCGCCACCTCCCCCCTCTCTCCTTCTAAAATCAGTAAACTAAAAAAAAAAACAAAAACACACAGTAGCAATTAAAAATCACAAGGGTTACCTTGGGGTTTTATTAATTAAAATCTAAGCTGTTAGTTATACTTATTGCCTCCATATTTCTCTTACTGACATTAAGTTTATTCATTTGTCAAGTAAATTTATTATTTATTTGTATTATTTGTTGGATAATAGACACGGAGATGGGGAGTCTTGCAGTATGGTGGTGTTTGCCTGAATTTGGAATAATAAATCTTTTATTTAGATTTTTTGTTGTTGTTGCTTTAAGTATCTGGCATTATCAGTGTCTATGCTCCATTGCCTGTCCCAAAAAGCATGTAAATTCAATCCTGATCATGGTGCTTAAACCTACAGTTTCAGAAAGAATCCTTCATTTTCAGAGCCAGCACTGAATCCTACCTGACTTAACCTTCCAGCAGGGATCTGTCAGACAGCCAACAGGTATTGGATTTGTATTGTCCCAGTTTAATATCGATGTAAGTGGATATAAAAGAAATAAAAGTTATTACCTTTGGCCTCACAATTAGGAGGCAAGCCTTGCAAGAATACAACATTTAGATATTTCTAGAACAAAAGTGAACTACAAAGAGACAATGTAAGTACACATTGTTTAGCAGAACAAATAAATATAGTTCAAATTCAGGTTAATTTGAGATTATTATGGGTTAGAGAAATTGACTAAGGATTCATTGAGAAGCTAAGAGTAGCCCTTGAAGAATGGGTACTGTTTGAATAGGAACTGGGGGAGCTAGTTAGGACAGTCCAAGCAGGGGTCAGCCTGAGGCAAGAATGAGTGTGGTGTGAACAGGGTCAAATAAAGAGGGTCTAGCTGGAGTGAAGAATCTGTGGGGAGGAATATGGTAAGATAAGTTAGGTGGACCAAATGGTGAATGCTAAGCACAGAATTCCTGTAGGCATCTGAAAGGGATGGGGAGAAAAGTAGTAAGTAGCACGACAGTCAGAAACTGTAAAGGTCTGAGTACTTTTGGCTCCCAATTTGTAATGTAAGGATAGGAGGTATGCTGGCCAGTCCTGGGAACGATGCTGTGTTAAAATTGCTTCCTGTCCCTCCCTGTATTTGATTGGACAATAGGATATAATGAAGGAAAGAGAAGTAGCCACAGGACAAAATAGGCTTTTATTTATTTATTAAAGATTTTATTTATTTATCTTTAGAGGGGAAGGGAAGGAGAGAAGGAGAGAAATATCAATGTGTGATTGCCTCTCATGCACCCTCTACTGGGAACTGGTCTGCAACCCAGGCATGTGCCCTGCCTGGGAATTGAACCACTATCCTTTGGTTTGTAGGCCTGCACTCAATCCACTGAGCTACACCTGCCAGGGCCAAAATAGGCTTTTAGAAATCTTGGTGAAGTTTCACTGTTAGCTTTTAGTTAGCATCATATATCATAAAAAAGTTGAAAACCTACTACCAAATCTAGAAGTTATTTTAGTTTTTTTTAAGATTATTTATTTATTTATCTTTAGAGGGGAAGGGAAGGAGAGAGGGCGAGAGGGAGAGATATATCAATGTATGGTTGCCTCTTGTGTGTCCCCTGATGGGAACTGGCCTGCAACCCAGGCATGTGCCCTGACTGGGAATCGAACCACGATCCTTTGGTTTGCAGGCCCGCACTCAATCCACTGAGCTACACCAGCCAGGGCGTAGAAGTTACTTTAGTTAAAAAAAAATCATAAAGCCCCAGCTGATGTTGATTAGTTGGTTGGAGCATTGTTGCGTACCCGAAAGGTCGCAGGTTCGACTCCCAGTCAAGGCATGGGTACATACCTAGGTTGTGGGTTCGATCCCCAGTGGGGGCATGTATGGGAAAGCAACCAATTGATGTTTCTCTCTCACATTTGATGTCTCTCTCTTCTCCCCATATTTAAAAGCAATGAAAAAAAAAGTTCTTGGGTAAGGATAAAAATATAGTTTATGTATGATTCAGTTTCATCTCTTGTCTTGCCTCTCATCCTAAACACTTGCTGTTTCCAACTTGTTTATTTCTCCCTCCCTCCCTTCTCCATCTTCTGTTTATTCTTCAGGTCGTAGTTTAGGCATCATTTCATCTGGACAGCCTTTGCTCAGAGTCATACCCAGCTGTGTTCTTCTGTGGCTCCTGTGCTGTCCCAAGACATCTGTTACCACACTGCACTGTAATTGCATGTTCAGCCCTGGTAGCTCAGAAAGCTCAGGGACTAGTCTTGTTTGTGGTTGAATCCTCATCTGCCAGGGTGGGTCAGGCACATGTCACATGACTAGTAAGTAAATATTTGAGCATTATAAAGGCTGGACTTATTTGTCATTGTAATTCTTTTTTCTTTTTAAAATTTAACATCTCCTAAACAGTTTTCTGCTTTGATGTACTCATTATTTATTATGGTTGTATTATGGTATGATATTTTTAAAATGTATATATATATTTTTCTTTTTTTAAGATTTTATTTATTTATTTTTAGAGAGAGGGGAAGGGAAGGAGAGAGGGAGAAAAACATCAATGTGGGGTTGCCTCTCATGCACCTGCTATTGGGACCTGGCCTGCAATCCAGGCATATGCCCTGACTGGGAATTGAACTGGTGACCCTTTGGTTCGCAGGCCCATGCTCAATCCACTGAGCTACACCAGCCAGGTCCTAAAATGTATATATTTCTTAACATAAGTATTTTCCCATTACTGGGCATTTAGGTTATTTTCATTATTCTTTTTCCTACATATCTAGTAATGCTACTATAAGCTTTCTTTTACCTATAACATATCTTTTTAATACTTTAAATTAATGATAGAGTAAAATCATTCATAAAGCATATATTCTTAAGGTACATTATGTTTAACTTCATAGTGAGTGGGCTATAAAATAATATTTGTTTTTGTCCAGATTTCAATATTTCAAGGAAAGTATGCCTCTATTATTCAAATTAAACATTGTAAAGTGAAGTCACTATATTGCTTAGACAGGGGAGACACACTGTTGGGGGGACGTATGTATGGGGAATGCAATTTTAAGCAGGGCATTTGGGGACTGCTTCTGTGAAGAAGTGACATTTGAGTAAGGCCTTGGTAAGGAACCATGCAGTGATATGGGGATAGAGCATTCCAGACAGAGGGAACAAAATACAAGAATCTCAGGGTGGTAGCCTATTGGTATGGTCAAGGAACGGTGACCAGCTCTGGAGAAGGGTGGGATGTGAGGTCAGGGCTAGAGTCAGGGACCAGGTCTTACAGGTCCCGGTAGAGCACAGTAAGGCCTCTGGCTGTTATTCTAAGTATTATGGGAAGGTTTTGATCAGGGATGTGACAGGATCTAATTTTCCTTTCCCTCGGGCTGCTGTGTAAAGTTAGGCTGCTGCCATTCAGAGTGAAAGCAGAGAGACTGGTGGGGAGGCTATTTATTTGTAGGGATCCAGGTGAGACACGATGGGGGCTTGGACAGGGTGGGAATGGTGCAGGTGATAAGAATGGTCAAGTTTGGGATTAGGGGAAATGCTGTGTCCTGAGAAGAAAATTTTACCACAGAAGTTAAAAAATAGCTTAAGGCAGAACCTCTTGCTGAGAGTATGAGTTAGTAGTGTTCAAAATGCCTTTGTCTTCAGAGTATTTGGTATATTTTATTTCCTTGAAATTACTGAATTGGTGAAGTGGGGAAAGAAACCAGGAAAGGTAAGGCTGGGACTTGATTGTGTTGCTAATCAATTTCCTGATGGAACAAGAAAGATTCCATAGTGACAGATGTGCAAATTTTCATCTGTAATGGTTTTTTACTTGATATAAAAGGTATGTCTGAAGAATGTATGTTTGGATAAATTATATACTGAATTCTGGTGCTTCATGTGATTGTATTCAACTAGACCTGTTTAGTATTAACTGTGAAATATGTTGCAGCAATAATAAGGAATGCAGCGGGTGCCTCTCTGCTGTTATCAAAATCCACTAACAAGTTTTGCTGTGCTTGACTGCTCTCCATTGTTACGCTTTCTAGTTCATACTAAAGCTGTAGATGTAGATGACAATCATTCTACAATGGTTTCTCCGGACTTTATAAAAACAGTGAGGTTGTATTTTGAGCAAACATCTGTTTACTCCATATGAATGATAGATACTAGACAGCTTATGGTTTGCTTTGGTTCTGCTTTGCATAGTATTTTAGCCAGGTAGAGAAAAGTATTTGACGATGTTCTTGAGGTTTGTGAAACTCCATTGAATTATGTGAATGCTTCACACAGATGCCTACTTTTCTTTATTGCTTTAGCTGTAGAAAGACATTAGCTTAGGCCAGGGATACCCTTTAGTGCAGGAGCTCCTGTGAGAAGTGGGTGAAGGTGCTTCTCAAGCCACTAAATTGAAATGGAGTGTCATTTTTTGCACAGTTTGGTTTTGGTAGTATAGAATTTAAACTTA